>JBBPCY010000082.1:8761760-8776233 GCA_037974405.1 Brachyalestes nurse
CCTTTCTCCTGCTTAAATACCTGCGTGAGTCAATTCCGGTGCCTCGTGACCTCACGTGATCCGGTGCGCGTGACAGTGACCATGTATCTCTACATGTCACATCTAATCCCTTGCTTTCTGAAGGCTTAAGTTTTACACTGGGCAGTTTCAAAAAGCCTTTGCTGTCCGTCAGTAAAGAAAAAAAACAACTGCGGTTTAGTAAGATCGTAATCTGCCCATAAACATGAGGCTGAATAAAGGATGCCAGAATCTTGGTACACGTATTAGCTGGAAATTTCCTGCTTTGTGGGTGGTAAGGCAATGAATAAAACAGACCTCGGTGCTGTTTCTATGTCACATACCAAAATACTTATTACAATAAGTGGCATCTGCTTAATACCAGTTAAACACATACCATTTCTTAACTGTCAGAATGCCCCAATGCATGCAGTGCTTTTTCAGTTACACTTTCTGGCCCTTTTCCATTTCCTATTAACTTTGCCTGTTATTGCCATCTGACCAACACATGGATTTTTAAACTGATTTCTAAGCTACTCGTTATTCTGTCCATCTTTTGGAGCTCCTATAAAGAATCCAGTAGCTGTGGAGTATAAGAAGGCTAAGAAAGCTCCCGAACTAAGCAATATTTATTTAACCCTCAGACTTCCATATTCACTGCTGGGGTAATTCTGTCATTAATTACAAGCAAAAACACTGTTCATTTAATTTATGCTCTATATTACCTGTCACCTGTCTTATATTTGGCCCAGATTCGACTTTTGTTCATGTTTAGCAACTGCTTTTAATGTCAAGAAATGCATGATACAAAAATACACAATGCATGATAAAAGCTCAAATGTGGCGTACACTAAAAATGTACACTTTCAACAACTTGTCTCTGAGTTAACCCATACTATTTGCCTAAAATTGAGTAACTGATAGCTCCTTGTACTCATGTGATTGATCTTTTATTTTACTTCTGAAAATCCTTCACATTCAAGTCAACTTTATAAGAGGATCAAGAAAATGTGACAGTACATTCTACACAAGTGGGAGTAGTAAGAAGAGGTGCATTAAACTGAATCATGGTATCGCGATTGTCTGTATGGATGTGGGTTTCTCTCTCTTTGGCTTGAGGTGTGTTGTCCTGCAGTGTGGGAAGGTCTTCTGTTATGGCTTTTGTCCTGTAGCTGCTAAAAACACACACAAACACTTGTACACACACACATACACAGTCATTTTCAGATCACACTGAACTACAAACTGCCAGTTGTGGAAGTGTATTAGAGTCAGATGGGATGAAAGTATCAGGCCCACACTGTAACAGTTTGTTGTTTTTTACTTCAAATACAATTACAATATAACATACTGATTGTTGTTGATGTAACTCTCAATTTGATGTTCTATTTGATGACCATTTACTGTTTTATGTTACAAAAATGACTGCATTGTCAATTCCATCCCCCATGTAACTCAAACACACCCAGACTCATACATAAACGTATACTGATACTGAGCAGGAGAGGCTTGCATTTTCAGTCTGTTTACACAGTTGTCAGGCTCTCTTGCTCTCAAAAGGGGTGCTTATTGACCTTTTGGTCGCCAGGTCTCTGATTAGACTCCATTGGCCCTTCAGTACCAGAACCCCACTGCAAAGAGTGACCTCAAGTGCTAGTCTCGTTCACTGACTGGCTTTTGTGTTCAAGCAAGATGGAGTAAGCAGAATAGCAGAATCAGTTCCAAATATATCGATCTAAAGTTTCACAGTGCATAAATCATAGTAAATTTTAGAGGTGACAAAAGATCTTTTTTTGTTTGTTTCACAACAGTAATACAGATATTGAAACCTTAAAATTGAAAAGTTAAAAACCTTGTTTAAGTTAAATGTTTAAATTAGCTGTTTTAATTCAGATTAGTGTAAAAGATGAAGATATAAAGACGAGGAGGTACTCTTGGTCAGCCCTTTTTTCTTCATTTTCTTCTAGCCCTGCGTTTTTTTATCCTATTTCTTTTCCTTTTTTACACCTCTTTCTCTCTTCAAGTGCCGTGCGCCCCTGCAGGACCATGCAATTACAGACTGTCAAGAGTCCAGATCACACAAACAGCTGTGCTGGCCTGCATGCCCAGAAAAGCAGCCCACCTCCTTTATTTATTTAGCATGGCTCTTTAAGCCCCAGCTCACAAGCCCTAATATAAATATTACACTGCATGGAAAATTAACTCAATTTTAAGACATGCCCCTCATGCTAATAATTGGAATGAGGGGGGTGGTGGACACTGGCTGCTTTCTGGGGTTCTAGTGAGTATGTATACATGTGTGTGCGCATGTGAGACAGGGAGAGAAAGATCCGGGTGTTACGAAGCTCCGGGCACCTGATGGACTGAATGGCTCTTAGTAAGTGAGCAGCCAGTGGCCCCATTAGACAACAATTCAGTAAACACAAAACAGCTCTACTAAAAGCCAGGACAGGAAAAGTTTTGAATAAAAGCTTTTAGGTGGCCAGCAGGACCTTATCTCCAACATCTAAGCGCATGCAGTTATATAGCAGTAATAAGTTGGAGCCACAGACTGGAGTCACCCTCTGGGTCACTCCCTGGCTCCAGACAGTCAAGAGGGCTGTTGTCTCCTTAGGCTAACACTGGAGATTAACACACTGTTCACAAGTCTTCCTGCAGCACTATCGCCACAATTACACATGTGATTCAAACAGTCTTAGAAACCTCAAAACAGTTTGCTCTGTTTAACTCTAATACACTGAATTAAATTGTTCAGAAAATCTGAATATCAGAATGTGCTTCGTTGTCTTCTCTCTCCTTCTGTCTGCTTTAAGGATAATTATTGCATTAGATACTTGAGTGGCAAACAATTGGGTTATCAAACTGATTCCACATTATGAAAACAAGTCAGTACATTCAGACAATATTCTTGTCTGATATATATAATTTTACTGCATTCATTAAAACTAGTAAAAATATTTTCTACATTACTCATTAAGATGAACACGTCTTGTGTCTGTGTTGGTTTTTGAGAATGTTACTAGACAGCCTGTTTTTTTCAAAAAACACACATGCTGGTAAAGATCTGACTCTTATCTGACTGTAAAGATAAAAAATCTACCACACAAAATAATCTAGTATATCACACACAGTGGTGGAATGTATAAAGTACTTCGTTACTGTACTTAAGTACATTGTTACGTATCTGTACTTAAGTAAAAATAATAATGCATACTTTTTATTTTACTCCATTACATTTTGCGCTATTATCTGTAAGTTCTACTCCACTACAATTTATGCCGTTAGGCGTTACATTTTATGAACACAATTTCCTCAAAATCTTGCATGAAGATTACCCGCCCACCGGGGCCCCGCTCGCTGTTTTTCTTCGGGGAGGGGGGATGGTGGGTGCTGACGGGATTTTGCGCCGGCCCAAATTTACCTGACCGGTCCAAATTTACCATCGGCCCACCGGGCATGCCCGATGTCTAGTCCAGCACTGAGCTCCAATGATGGTAGAGCGCACGTCAATTAGCAGCACGAGCTGGTAGACTGGCTTGATTTCAAGAAGACCTTGGCTGTATTTAAGAAAGTTATTTGATTTCAAAGGAGCAAAGAATGAGTCCTTGGGTTTTCAGTGTATCCCATGCCTGCCTCAACCCAAGGAACCCAAGGAATTGTTGACGTTTAAAAACTCCCCTTTAAATTTGAAGAAACATATAAAGGTAAGCTATGCTATGGTATGCTATGCTTTTGGGTATGTAATGACATGTTATGATACTGTTATCTAGCGAAATGTATGTTGACATACAGAAATAGTATCAAAATCACACCAGTGTCTGTAGAGGTGTAAGTCAGTATATCTACTATTCTTTTACAAAATGGCACAACCCAGACGTTGAGACAAACCATTGTGTGAGTACTTTTACTTAAAAAAATACTTTAAAGTAAATTTCAAAGTAAGTACTTAGTACTTTTACTTAAGTAAGATTGCTGATGTAGCACTTCTAATTTTACTTGAGTACATATTTTGCAGGATATTTGTACTTTTACTTTACTACTAAGCTTCAGTACTAGCAAAATTAGCAGAAACATCTGAAATTGAGCTACTTGTGTTGATTAGGATTTGGAACTATTCCATTAAATTATCCTGACCTAGTATGATATGCTGTTGTGCATCAAATTTACTGGAAAATGAAGACAGAAGACAGCAGTGATGCATCTACACCCAACACCTGCATTCATCTTGTAACTAGAGTGATTATAGCTTTAATTGGTCATGCATTTTTGATACAATCATAAGATAGCCAGAGGAGCCTGAATATAGCCTGCCGAAGTCCTGTCGGAACCGCAGTGCTAAACCCTAACTCCAAAAACAACTGTAGTCTTAGCAACATGACCACCATCAACTTTAGACCAAATCTTTACTTTACGTCTGTAGGAAACTTGGTACTCCTAAGATACGCATGTAAAGTTCCTTTGTCACAGCAGCACTAAACAAACTTGAAATGAATGTCCTAATTATCAGCTGACCAAATTTAAATTTCACTTGAACTGCCAAGGGTTTGATTACAGGCTAAAATTCATTCAAGGAATAGTTCAACAGATTTACACAATTTCCCATCTACCCCAGAAGTTGTTGATTAGCCAAGACATGTTTGGAGTCAAAATTTGGCTTCTTTAGTTTAGAACTTAGCTGCTAGGCTAACTTAACCTAGCTAGGCTAGGTACTAAACCCTAGTAGTAGCACAAACGGTCTCTGTAAATACATACACAAAAACTCTAAGCACTAATCTAGAATCAGCTTTTTTTGACAGTAATTGTCATAAATACAGAGAAATCTTATCCAAGTCCTAATGTCTGTAGCGGTGAGGTTTTGTTCTGTTTTATATTTCTATATTGTTACATTTTTTACATATTTTTAAAGTCATACTGTGTCATAAAGTATAAGAAGATAAGATAAGAAAGAACTTTATTTATCCAGAGGGAAATTATTTTGTCAATAGCATGCCCAGTGCTAGAAGAACAGAAGAACAAAATAAGACAATATAGATTAAAAAATAAAAGAAAATAGACAATAAACAATAAACGCAACACAATTATATAAATTATTGTAACAAGATCAACTGTAACACACTGTGTAAGATTTAGCATGCCGTACCAGAAGTCAGTAGTACAAATGGCTTATGAAAGTGACTTAGTGTTAGTGCAATAAGAATAAAAGAAAATGCAGTAAAATAGCAGCAGCTGATGAGGGAATGAGATTAACATTTGGAACATATAGATATTTCACAAAAAACACCAAACTCTCTACCACAAAGTGATAGAACATTGTCAGTATTGTCCTGCAAACGTTGGTTCTAGGCCTGAGTGCAGCTAAAACGCATATAAAAACTGCAGGAGCTCTTCTTGTTGCTGACCACATGCTCCTAATGATTGGGAAAATATCTCTTCTGTCACCTCCTGCAGGCTGCATTTTGATTGGCACTCTTTCACCTTCCTTCACTGCAAAAATCCTTCTTTAGTCTGTGTGTCCAGA
Organism: Brachyalestes nurse; assembly: GCA_037974405.1. Lineage (NCBI taxonomy): Eukaryota > Metazoa > Chordata > Actinopteri > Characiformes > Alestidae > Brachyalestes > Brachyalestes nurse. The sequence goes on from JBBPCY010000082.1 coordinate 8,767,276, forward strand.
TTAATAGAAAAAACGAATTGATTTAATTTCATGACCCCACGTTATTTGCTAAAGGAAGATCAACTTACATTTCCGAGATGTTCATTTGTGTGTAATATTTTAAGTAAGTATCTGCCACCAAGAGTAACTTACAATATGCACACACAAAGGCATAATAAGCTTTACATTTGTAACTTGCACAACTTTGACTTTCTGGTTGAAAATTGCCCTTTTATAGTGGTGCACAGTGAAACCAGCTCCAGCTGGTACCCAAATCCTAATGTTAACTACTATTAAAGAATCAGCCAAACTGTTGTTCTTATATTGGCAGCTTTCACTAACAACCTTTGAATGCTGTTTTCCTGCTCTGTCACTGGCAAAGCTTTTGGAGTGCGAGTGTGAGGTCCAGCAGTCAGGGATCAGTAACAGTGAGAGGCTTAAAGTCTCAAAGCACAAAGCTGTAATGCTTGGAGCTTCCCTTCTGTCTGACCCACCTAAAACCACTCATTAATCAGCATCAGCTGTTAATAAATAAACATTGATTATTTATTAATGAAAAAGGTCTTTATGGATTTTTCTAGTCAGCAGCTTTTTTGAGTTTCCATTTTCACCCTGTGGTCCATTTGTATAATTTGTGTGGTTTTATGTACCAGAAGCAGCAACATGGTCCTTTTATAGAACTCAATTATACCCCATAATGATCCGCATGATCATTCCAAAAGTACACTATAAGAAACAGGTGTCAATATGAGTTCTGCTGTTTTGCTGCACAGCAATAGAAGAAACTACTTGTTGCACTGGCAGACCCTTGACTGATGGGGAAGCCCTAATCTGGTTAGCCCTAATTTAAAGATAAGCAATTTAAGTCTTTCGAGCTGCTGGAAATACGCTGAAAAACACTATGCTATAAACACTATGCTATATACACAAAAATCCTGGAGTCAGTATAATAGGGGAATAAAAATACTATATATAAATATATTTTTTGAAACATCTCTGAACAGAAAGTCCCAGGACCAAGAGCTGTGAAACAGGTTGTAGCCAGTGTTTCATGGCCCAATTTAGAGGGCAGCCTAATGTGGTTTTATATCATTCTAAATTGTGTGTAAGATACAGAGAGATAGAGCGTGAGAGATTTTTCTTACGGAAAAGTAGTTGGCCTTATTGCCTGTGTCAAGCCCCCTAACAGACCCACATGGTGAAGTAAGGCATTGTGGGTTCAGGTTTCTGTGTGGAAGGGTCTCCAATCTCTCTCTTTTACACAAAGGAAAGGGAGGTGCATTGTCCTGAGCGGATCAGCCATGCCTCTCAGTGTATTGGAACAAAAGCCCAGTTTTTGATCTGGCCCTGTCAAATGACCCACACAAAGCAGACCATAGCCTGGCCCACAGAGTCCTCAGCAAGAGAGCCTTCATGCTGAAAACAAGTCCACAGTGGGGCTTTCAGCCTAAAGATCTTTAGGAGCAGCAAAATCTAGGATCTTCAAGGGTAGATATCTCTCTTCACTTTTTTGTTAGCTTGGTGCTAACATAACTCTGAAATGACCTTAGAAACAAAAATTAGCATGTTTTAAATGGTCATAAAGCTCTTTTTGCACTAATGACCAGTGACAATCCACATGTAATTCTTTTCATTTTTATATAGTGTTTTAAAAGCTGCGTTTTACGTTATTGTTCTGTTAAGCCTAATTTTGTTCTTTGGCATTAAAATATTACTTGATTAATCAGCAAAATAATTACTATATTGCTTGATAACTAACATAATATTTTCTAGAGTATTTTCATTTAAATCAGACAATACATTGACAATAACACAGAAAGAAACACACTCTTTCTCTGCAGCATAACCAGCTTATACCTACAGACACAAGGCCTACTCTAGTGTATTGTCGGTAGGGAATCTCCTGTGCACAGATAGGCCGAAGGGCTTTGGAAATTAGTTACTTATTGTCATTGTTTCCTGGAGAACAAGAGGCTAGTGTGAACTCTGACAGAAGCGCATGTCAAACACTCACATCCAGCACAAGTGTGTATTTATTTAGGTCTGCTGTTAAGGTAAGGATTGTGAAATATTGCCCCATTGTGCACCATTTCTCATGCACTATATCGAATTACGCGGAGGATTTGAGGATTTGCCAGGGCAGCCCTTGTGCACCTCAGATCTTGTGTATGTGTTTGTGTGTGCGTTGGAGTACTTGACTATGGAAAATGACTGACCAGGCCAGTGTTTGCATTACAGGTCATTTCCTGGGCAACAACACCGTGATTGATGTTCTGAGGAGCCAAGGCTATGAGGTAGAGCACACACCAGCTGGTCAGCCCATTAACAGGTAATAATGAGGTAACACACAACACAAACACACCCTCATACACACACACACACTTTCAAGGGCCAAAGAAAACTCACCTGGACCACCACAACCACAAGGAATTTTATATAGACCTTTATAAAGACACTGTGTGCTTTTTAGTTGTCTGTGGGTTGTTTTTAATGTAAGTTCTTCTCCAGAGGTGATATGATCAGGCCCTTACAATGCTTAAGGGGTTTCAAAAATGTGCTTTATGGTTATTTGTTGTTTTGTGTTTTGCTTTTGTTCCAAGTTCCAATCCTTAGTGCACTGCTGTGGGAGTCTGCTATTTCCCAAACTCACTACTTGCAAACATGCCGTGATCGTATGTTTCTTAACAACAAGAGCAGCATCAACTATATCTAGTTCAGTACTGGCCCTCATAAGTTAGTATTTTGCCTGCCTGTTGGTTTTAGAGAAAACTGGAATATCCAAATCTGTAACACAGGAAGGTTTGGACATTAACCCACAGCATCTTCCATGGAGTCCAACAGTAATTTGCTAAAGGAACAAGAATGAAGCAGAAATGGAGTGACTACACATTATCCACAAATTTGTAATTTATCATGATCTGTACCTAAAGCTTTTTCCAACCATATTTTAGACCTTTCAAAGGTGTAACATTGCATTTGCCACTACATTACTAGGCATGCCAGAAAGCTTGTGCATTTGTTTATTTATTTTGTCCTCCCTCTTGGTTTTGCCAGCTGGATATCAAATGGAAATCGTTTTTCAAGCAAGCACACACTGTTATTGTTGCAATTTCATACCGCAGGCCCAAAACAAATGTGTTCTGGCTCGCCTTTTTGCACAATAGTAAGCCCTCTTTGTTATTTGTATTTGTCCACGTCTTGCATCCACAATCAAAGACAAGCTCAAGGCTGGATCAACCACTTCCTTGCAGAAATAACTTGAGTCACCCAGTCAGCAAGTCAACCACCAAATATTTAAAGGCAGCAGCGGACTATAATCCACTAATCACCTAATTGCACTATTTAGATCAGCAATGGTGGCGATTCATCTGCAAAAATAAACCACGTGTCAGAGTGGCCATATTTATAGAGTGAGATCAGAGTCCTGCTCCAGGCTCTAAAACTTCAGGAATTATCTATATATATGGTCAGTCTTAATAGTTACATAACATCAACATGATCCATTGTTCAGATTAGAGCATTGCCCCTAAACTGTTTCTAGTATCTGCCCTAAGCCTAGATTTAGGGGTAGTAACTCCTCTAGTTGGCTGGATGAAAATGCCTCCTTGTGGCTAAAGGATCCAGACAAGGAAGTCCATGCTTGCCTGAATAGCCCAGTCCACATAATCAACTGCAGAGGGTCCCCTGGGTCTACAGAGTTGGGTCAGAATGGGGCCATTGTGCACAGGGCTCACAATAACTTTCACAACCTGAAATGTGCTGCCTAAATTTAGATCATGGAAATAAAGGCCTATTTGTAAAAGCTGTTGAGCAAATTGAACTGTTGAAATTATGTATTAAATTACAACTACCTTCTATTGCACTATAAAGTCTAAATGAACAAACTGTTGATGATACACTGAAGACATGGTTAAACCAAAGAACATAATTGTCAGTTTAAAAGCACCAGTCATTCTAACGTAACTCCTACTACCCATCACCACCAAGCAGAGCTGATTCAGGAACTGTTTTAGTCCTTTTTACTTATACAAGAAAAGATGTATTTATCAGCACCTCACACACATCGTTTTTATCTCCTTCTGCTCTAAAATTACAAGGAGATAAAAATGGTTTGTCAGCAACAAAGTATCCTAAAGCTGCCATGTCCACTTCATGTCTAAAAGCTGCTTCTCACTCTCAGGCTTAAGCCTGTTTATGAACGACAAGCTTTGTGCACCTCGCCATAGGCCCTAACTTGCATAATAAAGCCACGGTTACACACTGGAAATAAAGTTTACAACAAAGAACAAATACATCTTAATTTGAAATTCTTAAAGTCTGTAAAACATATCAGAAGCACTGGAGTGCCATGCTTAAATGCATTATTCAAAGTATGAACCTTCCTTAAAGCTTTAAGGAGCCTTAATGGTCAAACCCTTTGAATTTATGTGTTTTTGGAGAATTTACACAGTTTGCCTCTCTCACTCCTTCTGGGTGGCTACCCCTGCCTTTTAATCAGATAACACAATCAGTTCATCTCTCTGTTCTGCTGTCTCCTCGGTTATACCCCCTACGCCCCCACACCTACAATCAACACACACAATATGCTTCACAGCCATAGGTGAACTGGTGAGGATTGAGATTACACACCCCAGACAAACACTCTTCTCACTTTATCAAGCCATAATCCAAAATTATGCAGGCAGTGGACAGAAGAATATTTTTTACTCTACACGTTTCTCTTTTTTTGCTCTCCCTCTCTTACAAAAAAACACACACAGATTAGACAAGACACTAGAAGCTTGAGGTCCAGAAAGTTCCATTATAAAAATGCACCACCAAGTCAGAGGAGATTTGGCTTCCCAACTTATTAGCACCATTGTCCTTATAATAGATTCCTGTAATGTTTCAGACACCACTTGAAACCACATATATGTGCGTCAGTGAAGATGCCTCTGAGGGCCTGATTGAGCTTTTATCAGAAACATATGCTTCGTTTTAATCTTCAGAAAACCACGATTCTGCTTTATGAAACCCATCTCTACTTCCACCCCAAAAATATAAAAACAAACTTTTGTCTTTTTAATGTTTCCAATGAAGAAGATAGCATCTAAACAGATCGTTCTGGCCCACCGTTGTTGTAAAAAAATATTTTGGATGTTTCTTCTTGAACCATGAAAATGTCTGGATGGAAACTAAAATTCTTGGACTAAAAGTGGTTTCTCAAGGTGGCTGTGATAAAACAGCCCTCAAACCAATTCTCTTTTAGACATCTGCAATTACACTAGAACATATTGTGCCAGTTTTCCAGACACCACATATCAACGCTCCTAGATTAATAATTTACAAAGAAAATCCACAGTAACTACATAATCGTGTCCAAGACTAAACTTCATTTGCATTTGTAAAACCATACCATTCATTGGAAAGTATCTGTTTCTGTTACTTCTTTGTCACCCTTAACAGTGGATGGAAATCTACACTCCTCAGAGAGGATGACATGTCAGATGTGTCCCAAACTGAAGCCTTCCTGCACGAAGATCGAGAGTGGCATCGCCTAGAAGAGGAGGATCCTCTGCCTCACCTCTTGCTCCCAGACAGTCTGGAGCTATTAGAAAAAGTAGAGCGCAAACTAAAGAAGAAACGGCGTAACAAGCAAAAGAAGCAGCGCCACCGGCAGTTTAACGACCTCTGGGTCCGCATGGAGAAAAGGTGAGTTAGTTTATGTTACATTAACATGTTTAACGGACTGTCTTGTAACTTACCATTGTTGGTAATTGTAACATTAGGTGTCTAGACCAAGTCTTTTTGGGATGGCAGTTGCACTCCTGCCAGAACAAAGAATCAGACTTTCAGTGTTTTGGGTTACTCCTTCTGGGTGGTCTCTGTGTCATCAGCAGAGATTAGGGCCAAGGTTTCCAAAATGTCATGACGTGACAGAAGAGTAGATATCAACTAAGACTTCAAAGGAAGCATCTGTCAGATAGATGCCAGCTGTTCTTTTTATGGATTTCAGAATTTTCCAGTAAAGTGTTATTTTGGTAAGGACTTCTGGAAGTCTTCCAGATTAAATTTCAGAGTTTCCTTCCCTTTCACCATCTTAGACGTCTTTAGCAGGTGACACAATCGCAGTTAACTATTGAGTTCCAGAGTCCAGGTGTGAGGTGGCTTCCTCCTAAAGGTTTTACGTTACGGTTTGAGCAAGAAGATGACGCAGATCGTGTTAGCAGACTGTAGCATGTTGTGTTAGGGAGCAGGTTGGGTTAGCCACAGGCCACAGCAGGTTAGTGAAGCAGTGGAGACAGGAAAAGACTGGCTATGAGGCAGAAATAATACCTTGTCTTAGAGGCCTAGAGGATACAGAATCTCCTCTATCACATCTCACACACTCCCAAGTGAATGCTCCATCCCCTTAAGCACTGTTTCTGTCTGAACTGGTTCTATCTTCGAAAGCTTCATGAATCTAATACACTATAGGACACTTTACACTGTGTACCTGCTAGAACAGATATTGAATCCAATTTTCAGTCCTAAATTTGGTAACCACTAGTAGTTAATTTAAGTCATAGAACAGGATTCCTTAACTCCAGCTCTTAGGATTGCTCTGCTAACAATGGAAATGACAAAATGTGTGATCACAGATTTGTATTTGTACCGTTTGTCCTGTATCTTAAGATTACAAAAAAGTAAAGTGGCCACTTATAGTCACGCTATTAAGTGAGTCTATTAAAAAAATAAAGATAAAAATATAAAAGTTAATTCCATACCGACCAAAAAACTGTAATAAGGACCTACATTACTGCTACTAGCTGAACTATCTTATTAAGAAAATTAAGAAATTCCATGCCATTCGCTTTGAAATTTATACATATTTCATTTCACAACTGTCTGTTCTGTATTCACTCATGCAACAAATAAAAGGTCCCTTTAACAGATTGTGTGTTAAATATGCTAGTGCACTCAGGAACACAGAAACCCAGGCTGTCAAAACAAAGTATTTTCTGAAAATAAGCTTATTTTATCTCTTCTGAGACCCAAATATTCAGGCACTACAGATTTACTATAGAGGGACAAGTGTCTTGATCTCTGTCTGCATCACACACAAACATTTGAACACTACCACCATCTTCACAGAGCGAGGCATCAGTTGAATGAACATGCTCATAATTCTAAATGAATATGTAAATTAATATTAGTGTCCATCTCTGTGCAGAAAATTTAAAGAAGAAGAAATCTGTCTTTTGAATCTCATCCATTTCCAAAAACTGTTGACACAGTCAGAGGAAATGCCTGACAACAAATTATTATAAACAATCAAAATGAATACTGTTGACCAAGGTCAATGCTGAAAGTTTGGGGATTTTGGATGATTACACAGGTCAGTAGGTCAAGATCATCAGATATAAGTCCATGTGTTTTTCATGCTGATTTCAAATCTGCATTTAGTTTTTCAACAGCACGTACAGTTTTTGTGATGAACCTAGTTGTATATTGCATGACATTTGGTATAATTAGCATATAATAATCATATGCTAAGCGTTTTTGAAGAAACAGTGATAGCTGACTGACACTGATCATTATATCTATTCCGCAGTGTGCGCCTATCTGACTTCGCACTGAAAAAATATTGAAACAGTTACTTTATTGGTGCCTGTGGTTTAATAAAAATTGCATGCAAGTTCATTGCAAATCTAATATTACTCATAATTCAAAAAGTTGATGTGAAAAAAACTGAAAGCATATCTGAAATCAGCATGAAAAACGGGTTTAGAAAAGTGTGTTGTGGTTTCTGATGATTAAAAATAATGTTTTTTTGTTGACCTGTGTTATCATTTTATTTAGATTTCTAGCTTGAATTGTTTTTAAAATATGCAGGCTCCCCCGCCTTCTAAACCTCTTTGTTTTCAGGGGAGTATGGATAACTGCTTTTCTGCCATTGCTTTAATTTGTGACCGAATGTTAACTGTCAGAGGGCATTAAAATACGTTCTCTTGATTTCCTTGGCATGATTTTGTAACGGAGGTCAGGCTTAAGCAAACTTTTATTTAGGACTAAGGATTTAAAAGGAAATACACTTAGAAAAAAAAGTGCAAAACAAGCTTTGAAAATAACTTCCAAAACAACCACCAAAGTGCTGCTGCCATGGCTAGTCAATGTAAAGTAAATATGACAAGCATATGAGTCTAATGAAAATGAACATATTTTGTTTTCCCTGCACATTCAAGCTTGTTTTGCTTTGCTTCATCCCACCTCATAAATACAGTGTCCTAGTAGCCATAAATGAGGTTTCAAACAGAATCCCTGCAGTAACTACAGAAAGTTGCAGAAACAACACACTGAACCTCCCTGTAGAATTCCCTGACATGATGTTTATATATAACCCATATCCACACTTTCCGTTGCCATTGTTAGCTCATTTGTAAAAGCAGGATGGTGGTGAGTCTCTCAACCTCAATCTTTGATCTTTGTTACAGACAAAACACTGATAAGCCCTTCATAACTAAGACCCTTCATTCCTTTCCCCTGTCCACAGCACAGTTGAACCACCATCACCCCCAGTTGTCCGAATCATCAACGGCTACATCACAGTCCAGACCCATCCACAAGACCATGGAATATCTAATCATGACAGGACATTATCATGCTCCACCCCCTTGAGAGTAAGGGCTTCTCTTGGCATGCTCCTATTGTGGGTTCAAATGATCATGCAGTGGCTCCTTGACATATAAAACAGCTGCATAACCTCAAATTTGACCTCTGACACCTCCTGAACTGCTTCTAAAGAACTCAAAAGGTGCACAGGTCATTCAGAACATCAACAGCCAAAGGCTAATCTTCTGCAAAGGCGAAGAAGCACAAAAAAGACTGCTGTTAATTATCTTTAAATCTATTCTTTGATTCCTGAACTATTGTTTTTTAAACTGTGTGCAGGTATTGTAAATATATATGAAGTAATTTAGGAGCATTTAGGAACAAATGTGTCATATTTGTATGTATATA
>JBBPCY010000082.1:8780968-8793189 GCA_037974405.1 Brachyalestes nurse
TTCCACTGGCTGTGTAATGAGCTAACTGAGCATCATGAGCTACATTTAGAGCCAAATCCATATTTCCAGTTATTTTGAATTACTTTTCGAATTACTTTAAAATGACAGTAACAAGTAATAAATAACACATTGCAGTTTTGAAGTAACTTGCCAAACACTGGTCTTGTGTTAATGAGTTGAGTACTAATAATTATTAATAAAAAAATTTAACATTTTCAAAGGACAGCACACAGATTAACTGCAGCTGAGTATATCGATACTAAACAAATTTACATTCTTGTTGCCTTCTTAATGTTTCTGTTCGGGAACAGTTAGGGATGATCACGCTTTTGCTTTTGTTTTGTGAATAACAATAATAATAGTCATTAGTATTATTATTGCTGTTATTATTATTATTATTGTTGTTGTTGTTATATATTTTGGATAGTCCTCTAATGTTCTGCTTTACTACATTAAATTATGCTGAGCTAAATTCCTATTAAAATCTATGTAACTTCTGAAGACTTTACCCTTCAGAATGTTCTCCTCAGATTAACTGTTTCTGACTAACAGAAATCGTAGCTCTACTGCAACTGCAACTTACATCATCCTTAATCATCACATCATCAGCAGAACATCTATGGAGGACCATACTAATAAAGTGAGGTTTAAAAACATACAAATGATCATTTAAAGAAAATCTTGTGGAACAAAATATTATAACTATTGTGACAGTCTTACCTGCAGGAAGCAGCATGATGATGATGGTGATGATGATGGAGTGTTTGAAAGTCAGAGCTGAAAGGTGTTCGTATTCATTGCTGATGTTCAGACCTCCACCTTTCCTGCAGCCGAGACTGTTCATCAGAAAACATTTTTCAAGAGTTTTGTTTGGTCAAACTCATGACTAACTGGCTTCGAGTTAACCTTCATCTTACCTCACACACACAATAATTATATTTCTTAATTTTTGATATGCACATATAAGGTCTTTGTGTACAGACTTAATCACTGTTAAACAGACTGGTCATCCACAGCTAACAGAGTGGGTACAGTTAAGAGTCAGTAGAGGTAGTTTTGGTTATAAGGAGGAGTTTGAGAGTCTCTAGTCCACAGCAACAGCAACAACAATCTCCACTGGAGCTTTAAACAGCAGTTGCCCTTGAATGGGGGAGGAGCACACAGGGAGTTGAAAGCATCTGAACCAGTCGCATACACTTAGGCAGGGCAGGCTTTTTTTAATGTGGGGGGTGACGCATTATTCTACATCTCCCCGAGTTGGGGGTGTATAATGATTCTGGTGCCCATGGGCAAGGGTCCCAATGATGAGAAGTCAGGCTAGAAATTTGTGCAGCAGTTTCCCTTTGGAGACGATGGTCCAAAATTCTGGAAGACAAACAGAAAACAGAGTTAGTTCTGTTTAAATTTACAGGGTATCATTTATAACTGTAAGAAGTGCAAGTTTATACTTTGACAAACCTCACTATAGCAACCTAGCTACAAAGGGTGGAGCTGAAGGGTATGGTGGACAAGAGAGCACCCTGTGACATCGGTCTTGAACGTGAACTGTGACATCGGTCTGAGTCTTGAACGTTATTTGGAGGGGTATTCCAGCAATTGAGTCTGGAAAAATATAATGGAGTGGACCAATTTTTATGCATCCTGGATGGACAAAACATTTCTTAACTTGGCAATATTTCACAGATGAAGAAAAGCTATTTTAGTAACAGTACCTGTATGTGCATGAAAAATGTGGACTGATAGTGACACTAAGCATTTTTACATTTAACATCGGAGAGCCTGTAGAACCAGCAAGGACAAGCTTTAGACCCGACAGTTTGTTTCTAGCAGCTTACGGACCTAGAAGAAGGACTTCTATTTCATCTGATTTAAGAAAGAGAAAGTTATGTGTCATCCAGGCTTTTGTATCTTTAACCTTATTTAATATGTGATTCTCGTCTGGGTTGGCAGAGAATGTTGTGTGTCATCTGCATAGCAGTGGAAGCTAATTTCAGGTTTTTGGATAATTATACCTAACGACAGCATATACGATGCAAAAGAAGTTTTAAGACAGAACTTTGCGTGACACCGTATTTTTCTTTGGTGAGCCCTGGTGATTCACTGTTCACACGTACGAAATACGGGGTGCCATTTAGAGGTGCCATTTTTTCATAATAAAGCGCAATGTTCACACAATTTTCACACATTTAGAGCTAAATGTATTTAAAAAGAACAATGTTAAGTTTTGGTACATTTTCTTGCTGTGTAAATGTTAAATTGTAAATTTAAATCTTAAATCTTAAATATAATGTTACATTTAGATTTAGATTTAACATTTACATTTAAGATTTAATATTTATATTTAGGTTTAACATTTATATTTAGATGTAACATTTAGATTTAGATTTAAATACATTTAGCTCTAAATGTGTGAAAATTGTGTGAACATTGTGCTAAATTATGAAAAAAATGCCACCTCTACATTTAAGATGTTTTTACAAACTACACCCCAAACTGATAGTGGTCAGTCAGTTATGATGTGAAGGCCGCTTCAGGGACCCCAAACAGGTCTGTCACATATCATTGAGTAGTCAGTGGTGCTGAATGAGACATTTACATTTACAGCATTTATCAGACGCTTTTATCCAAAGTCACTTTCATTTCCTAATTACAGGGGACAGTCTCCCTGGAGCAACTTGGGGTTAAGGGTCTTGCTCAGGAACCCAGCGGTGGTATGCTGAAGAAAGGATTCAAACCCATGACCCCTTGGTCCAAAGGCAAGTATCCTACCCCTGAGCTACCACCACCCCACTAAGACACTAAGGTTAAGCAAAAACAACAAATAAACTCATTCTTTGTCAGATTAAGCAGCAGCAGTTTATTATAGTCAGCAAAATGACAGATTGACGTTATAACATGGGGGTGAAACTGAAAGTCTAAATTGAAACAGGTAAACAGCGCCCTCCCCTGACAACAGTGTTGCTCTACATGAATCTTTTTGTAGAGTGTTTCAGTGTTTCCTGTCACTGTGGGCCTCAGAGCACAGTAGTAGAGAGCAGAGTCTGATACTGTAGCAGAGGAGACCTTCAGATCCACTCGGTTTTTCTCTTCATTTACTTTTGAAGAAACTCCAGAAACTGGAGGATTAGCTTTTATTTCCAAGCCTGACTCACTGATCAAGATCAGGAACTCTAGTCTGGATCTGGAATACTGACGATACCACAGCAGATCATCAACTGAAGTAGATCCAGAGTAATTACAGGACAGAGAAACAGAATCTCCCTGTAGAACAGTAACAGTGGAAGAACTTGGTTCTATTCCTTCACCAGAAGTGGAACCTGCTGAAGAGATACAGAACTATTATACAGGTACAAGTTAAATCAGGTTCAATTTAGATTTAAAGTTCAGATTATTACACTGAACCTTTTCTCTCATTATCTTACTGTCCTGTGCGTTCAGGTGATGTAAAATGATGTTTCTGTTTAATAAAGAAATGCAGTAGTTGTGTGTATTTTACCTAAAAAGAGAATCAGAATCCACCATCCTCCAAGACCTGCCATGACTGAACACAGTCTCCTGTAACTCCTGCTGTGGTTTTTGATCTGGTTCTTCAATTTAGCTCCTCTTAGAACAGTCCTGAGACTCGACACCATCTGAGTCTGTTCTTGAACAGTTTTTAGATGAAATGCGCCCTCTCCTGGATTATTTCTGTAATTGTGTTTCTGTGAATACCTATAGAGGAAATGCTGCTTTAAATTTGTCCTGAAGCAGAACAGACTACGGTGCTTGTAGGATCAGCTGTGTGTTTTCATTTCCACATGGATCTGGCATATGTGTCACTTTTCCTGCTGAAAATAGAATAAAAGGTTATTTGTAGGTATAATGTGGTTGTGTGTCTGTGGAAATAAATTACTCTCATTTTCGTAGTTAGATTTTGTAAGTATGAATGTGTGTCAGACATCGCTTCTAACAAAATACAAATTATAGTGTTTGCTCATGAACTGTGAATCAGAGGTCCTTATGTTTAACATTTTATGCAAAATCAGCAGTTTTAGTGTCAAAAATCCAGTAGAAGAATAACAGTGGCATGAAATAACACTTTTCACGGTAATTTTAAAACGATAATCATATTGATTAATTTTTAACATTAGGCTAATTTATCTTGATCATTTCCTAGTTAATTATTTCCCAGTCAGTGGTGGTTTCTGGGTATATCTTTCCATTAAACTAGAACTGAATACCAAATACAGTTCATTAAAATAAAAACTGGACTAGTTCACATTCATAGTTCATTTTTACATTTTTTGAATGAAGTTCACAGCTTAAAAATGAACTTGTTCACGTTAATTTTTTACAACTTCCTTCAATCTGCTTCTGTCATACGACTGAACAATCACAGATATAAGTTACATTAAAAACCAATTTTGAGGTTGAGAATAGATCTAACCACTTAAGCAACTCATCATGTTATGGTGAATGTGCTATTCCGAAAACATTAACAACAAGACATATCTTTTAAAGTGCTCAGAAAAGAACAAAACTAAAAATAAACTAACAGCCGTTGTCTTTTTTAAAACCATATCAAATTACAGAAAATGTACACTTATAAAACTCAAACATCCAGTATTTAGCATAAACATAAACATAAATATCTCCTTTCATGCGTTTATGTCCTACGTGTATTCCTGCCGAGGCATCCGAACTTGAAACAGAATCAGAAGAGACGAAGCCTTGTAGTGAATGAGAAGACCCGACTCCCATGAGAGCTGCTCCCCACTTTTTTATCAACACACAAAGCATTCATACTTGCCAAGTTGGGCTAAAATATGAGGCTACAGATAATAATAAACTAAGAACCGTATGGGAGCCGAAAGAACCGGCTCTTCTTTGGGAGCCGTGCCACAAGAGCCAGCTCTCTGAACAGAGTCGAACTTCCCATCACTATCTGCAAACGTAGAACATGAACTGTGTTCAGTCTCGCGAGAGTGAACGTCACTCACGGTTGTGTTCATAATTTGTAAACCGACTCGTTCAGTTCAGCGTTCACGAAAAATAGGAACGTGTTCATTGAACGCGTTCATGCACAACACTGAGTGTGTTTATATTCCGCTGGGTGACACACTGCATGTGCCAGTAAGGGTTCATCTGGTGTCAGATCTAGTTATATGATGAATAATAAACTCCAAGAGGAAAATGTGTTGAATAAGTGTATATTGCCTGTAAGTAAAGTAAATAAAATGTATTTTTAAAGCACCTTTCGCTGACACAGGCGTTGAACAACAAGGAACACCATAAAGCAAGTAAAAAAAGCAAACAGAGCATAAATAAATGAAATAAGAAATAAAATAACCTGAAAGAAATACATATCCACATTAACACAAACTATAAAAATAAGGTTACTCAAATGCTTTGAGTGTTTTGAGTTGCTTTTTAAAAGATTCAATAGATGGAGCTGAGGGTAGTGACGGTGGAAGGTCGTTCCATAGCCTTGGGGCCATGCAATGGAATAAACTGTCACCCTAGGTTTTTAATCTGGTCCTAGGAACTGATAGGGCACCTGACTGCGTTGATCTCAGAGTACAGTCACTCAGGTGAAACTGCAGAAGGTTGGTAATGTATTGAGGGGATTGGCCATGCAAGGCTCTATAAGTGAAAACCAGGATTTTAAATTCTGTATTCAACAGGGAGCCTATGGGGTAATGTGTCCAACGATTTGTGGGTGCATGTTAAAAGCCTAGCAGCTGTGTTCTGGATAGTCTGAAGATGGAAAAGACCTGCTTTACTGAGACAAGTAAAAAGTGAATTGCAATAGTCAAGACATGAGGAAATGAAAGCGTGGATGAGCATTTCCATATCCGGCCTAGACGCAGCATTTCGCAATTTGGAAAGGTTTCTTAGCTGGAAAAAAACAAGAACGGCTAAGAAGCTTGACATGAGCATCAAAACTGATCGACTGTCTGCTACTGCTAAGGAGCTCTTCTATGCTTTACTGACATTACAGAGCTCATATTAGTTTGATTGAATATGTAAACATTGTTAAAGTAAACTAAAAGTCATTTAAATATCAGTCTTAAAGACACAGTAAAATACCCTGTTTAATTAATGTGTTTGGTACACACAGTCATGGCCAAAAGTTTTGAGAATTACACAAATATAAATTTTCTCAAAGTTTGCTACTTCGGTTTTATGGTGGAAATTTTTATTAACTTTGCAATTAATTACAAAGTCCCTCTTTGCCATGAAAATCCCCAAAAAAACCCATTTACACTCCATTTCTGTGTAATGGGGCCAGCTGGTAGCCTAGTGGTTAGGGCATTCGCCCTGCAATCAGGAAGTAGTGGGTTCAATTCCCAAGACTGCTAAACACTTCTGAGGTACCCTTGAGCAAGGTACCCTCCCCACACACTACTCCCCGGGTACTGTGTTCCTGGCTGCCCACTGCTTTGCTTGGTGAATGGGTTAAATGCAGAGGAAGAATTTCATGCTGTTCACACTGTGTGCTGTGGCGTGTTCATGTATGATAGTCACTTTCACTTAATTTCAGCCACAAAAAATTTCAGCGATCCTCTCATTAACACAGGTGAGAGTGCTGACGAGGACACAGTAGGAGATCATCCTTTCATGCTGATTGAGTTTGAATAGCAGATTGAATGCTTTAGTTACCTGCATGGAAACACATGCAGTCATCATTGCTTTGCTTAAAAAGGGCTTCACAGGGAGGGATATTGCTGCTAGTAAGATTGCACCTAAATCAGCCATTTATTGAATCACCAAGTACTTCAAGGAGAGAGGTTCAGGGTGCCCCAGAAAGTCCAGCAAGTGCCAGGACTGTCTCCTAATTGTGACTCCTAATGGAGCTTGCTCAGGAATGGCAGTAGTCAGGTTTGAGTGCACCTGCATGCACAGTGAAATGAAGACTTCTGGAAGAAAAATATCAAGGACTATTCTGCAAAAAGTACAAGGACTGGACTGCTGAGGACTGGGGTAAAGTCATTTCTCTGATGAAGCCTTTTTCTGATTTTTTGGGGCATCCAAAAAATTATGGCCTGGAGAAGAAAAATTGAGTGCTACCATCAGCCCCCAACAGTAAAGCATCCTGAGATGTGGGGTAGCTTTTCATTCAAGGCTCACTCTCAGTTTTGCCTAAGAACACAGCAATGAATAAAGAATAGTACCAAAACATTTTTCAAGAGCAAAGAGGAACAAAACATAGAAAAACATAAAAGTTCATGGCCAGGAAGCTCCCCAGATCTTAATCCCATTGAGGACTTGTGGTCAGTCCTCAAGAGACGGGTGGACAAACAAAAACCCACAAATTCTGACAAACTCCAAGCATTGATTATGCAAGAATGGGATGCCATCAGTCAGGGTTTGGCCCAGAAGTTGATGAGCAGCATGTCATAGTGAGATGCAGAGGTCTTGAAAAAGAAGGGCCAATACTAGAAATATTCTTTTGACTCTGCATAAACTTGACGTAATTGTCAAAAAAGCCTTTGAAACTCATGAAATGCTTGTAATTACACTTCAGTACACCATAAAACCAATATTTGTGTTATTCTCAAAACTTTTGGCCACAATTGTAATTCACCATTCTCTATACCACATGGATATGGTATGCAGTAAATGATCATTATTTTGGAACAGGCAACTCAACCCAAGAGTTCAGTTTTTATATGTAAAACATTTGGGTTAGATAAATACTGTAGACATAAGACTTTTAATGGTGAGAAATAGATCCAAATAATTTCATTCTTTTTTTTATTTATTAACCCTTATAGTCACATGTAAACTTCGTTCTCTGCATTTAACCTATTCACCAAGTAAAGCAGGGTGCTGCCACCAATGAGGTGTGCCCAGGGAGCAGTGCATGAGGACGATACCTTGCTCAAGGGTACCTCAGTGGTGACACTAGCAGTAGGGATTTGAACCCCCAACCTTTTGACTGCAGGGCCAACACCCCAACCACTAGGCCACCAGCTGCTGTGCATTTGTGAGGAAATTTGCACATGATTACTCCAAGTGATTACTGTATGCTAATGTACAGTAATTGGTGAACTATGCTGATCAAATGACGTGCTTTCTAGATGTAAGAAGTAAAATTAGTTAACACATCCTCTACAAAGAACAAACTTAAAATGTAATTTTCTTCTAACTTTAGTGCGCTATTTCTATTTATTTGATGTTGAACATATTGAAAGAATAAAGAACGAGTTATAACTTTTATGTTGGCCCCACGGTGGCGCAGTGGGTAGCACTGTTGCCTCACTCCAGCGTTGGGCGTTCGAATCCTGGTCCAGGCCGCGTGTATGTGGAGTTTGCATGTTCTCCTTGTGGTGGTGTGGTTTTCATTCGGGGTCTCCTTTTTCTCCCACAATCCAAGAACATGCACACCAGGGGCCTGTTGCACAAAACTAGAATAAGGGATATCTTGGTTATCCTGGCTCAACTTATCCATGATCCGGTTGCACAAAAGCAGGATAGGGGGCAGCAAGATATGTTATGGTATAAGTTACCATGGAGATTTATTCTGTGGAGTAAGCCTGCCCCAGACCAGGCTAAGTTCCAGGATCTATTTAATCTCATCCCTTATCTCAGGCAGCAGCCACCACAAACTGAAACCAATAGTTATTCCACTGCCCACTACACATTGTTATCACATATAACTAGACTCACTGTCATTATTTTAATGTTTGGAATAATTAATTTCCGTCATTTTGGATAAATGATTTTAGATGATGTTGCAATCATTAGATACATTTTACATATATATATGTAAATGACAGAATATTATGACAGTATGACAGAATGACAGTAATTTCTATAAACTCTCTTACCTGCAATCCTGTAGAAGTCATCTTTGATGTCACAGAGTCTTCTGTGGCCAGGAAAGGAGATGAAGACATCTGACAATCCTTTGATCGCCAGACACACTCTCCTTATTGTGCGGCAAACTGTGGCCTTGTTTAGCCATTCTGCATCCCCTACTGAATACAGGAAGCCTCCACTTGTAAAAAAGCACAAGGCCACACAAACCATTTGCTCCACACTCAGTGCATGGCTCCGTGCTGTGCGGTGTTCAATCCTGGGACCCAGCAGTCCGCACAGATACCTGATGCCATCTACAGAAAACCTGTATCTTTCATACAGATGGTCATCAGGGAAGGCCAGTGGGTCCAACCGGTCCCCGAAGACCTTCTCTCGCCTTAAGGATCGCCTGAGCACAAGTTTCTTACCAAACTTTGTAAACACATGCAACGTATCACTCAAAAGCAGTAGCTCGATTTTTGTCCATTTTTACCGCTTGGTGGTGCTATGACAGTTCACAAAACGCTTATAGCACTAAATTGCCTCTATCTTTCCAGCCATGTGGCCAGTGAGCTCACAAATTTGCTTTCTATGCCTGGAGACAGGGTGCGAACTAGAGGGGAGCAGGGGGACATCACTTCACTCTGATTTATGCATAAACTGAAATACACTTCAATTATGGAATTTCTGAAACGATGCATCACGACTGCAGAAACATTGGTGAAAGGCTTCCACATTTGTGTCTTTCAACACTTTGTAAATCTTTGTATCATTTTGTCAAAATGGCTAAATGGTAGGCCAAAATGCATGTATGACAATTACACAAAGGAAACTATTGAACCATACTTTTGGGATTTCATGGCACATGTGTCTCAAAATGAATATGTTTATATATTGTCATCAGAATAAGCATACCAAATTTCCTAAGATTTGCTCTTTTTTTTTGCCAAAAATAGACATTTCATACCATATTTGTGCCTATTGCCTTTAACTAAGTGTCTTCTTAGAGTTAATTAATTGATACTAGTTATAATATATAAATAATGTTATAATTTGTGGTACCATCTCTTTCTGTAAATACAAAAATGTATGAAATATTGTCTCTGTGCAGCAATAACTCAATGTTGCACCACACTTCATTTTAAATGTAATTTGGAGAAAATGCAAAGTAATAATGATAATATAATTGTAATAGATAATAGTAATGAGACACATATAATAATTTGGTAATACATAGTCTTTCAGGTATCTACACAATTCTTGCCTTGCATGAATCCAAAGAGGCCAGCATCAAATAATTATCAAAAACATTTGAACATTTTTGAACAGCATGGCCAAGACCTGCAGTACATTTCATGTGGATCACATGGAAAATTTCATCAGCCACTGGGGGAGCGCTACAGTAGATAATTACATTTGTTGCCATATTTCTTCTGTGGCCTGTACACTTCAAACCAGGCTAAACCAAGATCAATTCCAAATAGAAGAGTGAAACTTGCAGGAAATGGTCAGTCTGCTCATTGTTAAACTTTGATACAGCACAACTTAAATGGTAGACCAAAATGCATTTTTGCTTATTTCCATAATATGCCAAACCAACTTTTGCGAACCAGTCTCTAGTTCGACAACAAATCTGCACAATTGTGGTCTCATTGAAATTGCAAGACACTCGTCAATCATTATCAAAAACATTTGCAAATTTGCAAACAGCATGGCTTCCATATGGAAATTAAGCTTGTCGGTTTTTGCATACAATCAGTTAAGCTGCAATTACTCATAAGCCCTTGGTTCAATGCTTACCAAACTTCGAAAACCCATGCAAGGCATCACTCAACAGCAGTACCCCAATTTGTGTACATTTCCAGCCATGTGGCCAATGAGCTCACAAATTTGCTTTCTATGCCTGGAGACAGGGTGCAAACTAGAGGGGAGCAGGGGGAGCTATAGCTCCCCTAGTGGTGACATGAGCTCCCCTGGAAACATGATTTGTGAAATTTTGGGGGAGCTCTAAATATTGATATGATGACCAACGTTACTTTGGCGGTCCGTGGATTATTTATTATCAGGTGGATTGAAGTTTGCGTAGCCCATATATGTGCATATGTTGGGAAATCTGTTCAAATGAAATGAACCTGATCCATCGGGGCATTTTATGTAAATATTGTTGTAGCTCTGAATTGACAACTCTGGCTCGGCTTCCTCGAAACAGGCGCTTTGCTTTGTTTATTAAACGGCGTGAAAACTACCAACACAGAAACAGTAGCTTTTAGACACTTAATTCCATAAAGTAAACATGTACTTTTAACAGAAAATTACCTCGTGGCCGCGTGCCACCTCGGAGGTCCTAGACGAATATCTTTACAGCTTGTGCATTCTTGTAAACCTGATAACTAACATAGCTTCTGCAGATGGCTCAGACAATGTGGCTTTCGCACTTCTTCATGGAACAAGTCTCGCAGCAACACGTGATTGTATCCAAACCTTGCGATAGCTGCGGTACAACAAATATATTTCTTGTATCAAAATAAACAAATCTTATGCACAGATTCATATCTTTGCAACATGAACCTAAATAATTTACTAGCAAAAAATAAAAATACTTTTAACCATTAGAACGAAAATTATACAAAAGCTATTTCAATGACACTTACACTCCCACCAAAATCACCCATTGTTTCTCAATGTGATTTTCTAATCTGTGTCATCATTAGTCTGTTTTACTATGCACGTCAGTCTCAAATAAGGTCACAAACCGTGTGAATAGGTCTTTCTAGATGTATCAGTCTCGTCAGTGGTTTTCCTTTGTCAAAGGTAGTTTCACTCGTTTTCGGCTTCACCTTTCGGACCTTTTCGTCTGGACTCTCTAAAGTTTCGACTACTAGAGCAAGCTTCCATTTACATCTTGGAGCATTGTCATCCTGTAGTATCACAATGTCGTTTACTTTGCTAGATATTGCACTCTTCATCTCTTATTCAAGTACAAATCTTCTCTGCAAAACTGTCCAGGAGGGGGAAGAATAACTGAAGATTTCATCGTTAGTATATGATTGGGAGTTAATGGCTCTGGACTGGAAGGATCATTAAGATACTCCACACTTAGAGGTCTGCTGTTAATAATGGCCATTGTCTCGTAAAGGAGTATTCTCAGACTAGTTGTATCAAGTCTGTTTGAGAATTTATCTAGCATAGCTGTTAGTATGCTTCGTGCTGTCCATATCTGGCGTTCCCAGATGCCTCCCATGTGACTGGCTAATGGAACGTTCATCACAAATTCGCATCCAATAGCTCTTTGTGGTTCTTGGTCCATATGTTTCATTAGCTCTGAAAACTCTCTTTTGGCACCCATAAAATTTGTCCCTGTGGTAGATTTTTTAATTAATAATGAAGAATCAGATCTGGTTTTGAAGTCTGGCGGGAAAAGGGGCCATCTGTTGTGA
>JBBPCY010000082.1:8823200-8835014 GCA_037974405.1 Brachyalestes nurse
CCTCCAGTTCATCACAGTGACTCCTTTATGCAGTAAAAGCTCCATTTAAAAAGTCTTATTTCAGCCAAAAATATCAATTGATTTTCAAACACACACACGCACACACACACACACACCCCTCCAGTCAGCACCCCCTTAAACACAGCAGACAGAGATCAAGGCTAAACGCCCTGGAACGTTGTAAGTGGGAGGGGCTAAACCCGTACAAGAAAAATGGACTTGAGTTTATATTAGCAGACGGAGTTTGAGATCAATTAAGTGAAAAGGGAAATTCGGTAGAAAAGCCGTGCTGCCTTCACTTCTGAGTCCCGACTACAAATGGTTAGTCATTCTGAAGTGCACTTGTTCACTGTCACCTTTACCCAGCTGCGAACAGTGAAATCATTTTGACAACCACCAACCGTTGCAGCACAAAAGTATGACTGTGCATCAAATCCTGAGAACACAATTACAAGAGAGGATTGACTCATTGGGGGGACGGTGAGAGATTCCATTGTGAAGCCTCTCTCTCTCGTGCTCTTTCCCTGCCTTTCTCTTTTTCACTCCTCCACTTTTTCTCTCTCCCCTCTCTCTTTCTATAAACCCCTCACTATTTCTCTCTCTACCTCTCTATCTCTCTCTCTCTCTATCCCCTGTCTATTTGTCTTTCTCTCTTACCCTCTTGCCTACTTCTCTCTCTCTTTCTCTCTCACTTTTTAAATGATAGTTCAGTAAAAACTTAACCTTGTTAGAGAAAACTGTGTGATTATTTAGTACAGTAGTTTGCATGATGCTATTAGGTGGGATGTCAACATATTTATTAGCTGCATTAGCCTGTGCAAAACTAAAGAAGCAGCAAATATTCTCAGGCAGCAAATATTTGTGGAAAATGAATAAATGAGATTTTAAAATCTAAACTATCCCTATACTTTGCATTACTGGTATGCATTTCCATAGGCCAGCGCTACATTTATAATGACTGTGTACTCCACACCCCCTTTTCTGCCCACACACTGAGCATAATTATTTCAGACCCTCAGCGAGAGGGAGCCCACCCTTCACTGCTCTGATAGATGCCCTCCTTGACATGTTTATGCCAGTTTGTCATTCTCAAAATGGCATTTTTAACGTTGACTAAGCATTGGGTCTGCGGCGGATGGCCAGTGGGCAGTCTCCACCATGCTTTCGCATCTTCTCCCTCCCTCTGAAGTAAACACACTCCCCGCACCAGCACCAGCATTGTCCTTCACCTCCCAAAACATACGAGACTCAGTTTCATGGGCTAAAATATTTCATTTTTCAAACAGATATCGTACAAAGAACTTGACAAGCCCATTTCTCAAAGTCAGATTAGGCATAAACTAGTTAAATGACAAGGAAGAACAGGACTGGCACTGCAGTTTAGTTCAAATAGTACTGCATAATACCAACAAATTGCTAGGATTGTGATTGTATTGCTACATAGTGCAGTTTCAATAAAAAGGCATCCATGCTCCATCTACAAATGGATTCCATTCTTCTGTAGCAAATGTTGCAAGGTTGCACATTCTTTATAGTTCAAATACTTCGTTGCTACAATTAACAGTTGGTGTTTATTTAAAATACAAAATGTTCTTTTTGTTCTTTTCTAGCTCTTTTCAACCTGCAGCCCCCTGAGCACTCCCAGTCTCTGTTTCAGTCGATCACAAAGTAAGTAAAAATTATAGCAATTGTCATGACCAATGGTAACAAGACTTTTTTATTAATGGACATAAGATGCATGACAATTCATGAGTGCCTGCTATTACATGTTTCTGCATGGTGATGTCAATGGTATGCTATGTTATGTTACGTCATGTTATTTTATGTTATATGTTATGTTATGCTATGCTGTGTTATATCATATATGTTAAATATTATGTTGTGTTATATGTTATCTTATGTTATGTTATGCTGAAAAATAAATGTTATCCTAAACATTGCATTTAATAAAGATATCTTAAAGTGATTTCAAAATGTGTGCAACGAAGCAGGTAAGTGTCACACTGAGTTTTACTGGGCTCTGCCCTGGGCGTGTATACGTCTAGCCTTTTCATCCACTACAGGATCCTACGTTTTTCCATATGGATGGATTGTTGCACAAGTGATCTACTGTACTGATGGATGTACAAATGTCATTCAATGCAGCTATTCTGCAGGCTAAAGAGCGAACTTGACCTTTGAATCCATCATAGGCGAGCATTCACAACGGAGCTATTTATATCAAACCCGCACTTCAGAATACAATTAAAATACGGCTGCATGAACAACCCCACGCCTGTCCTGCACACACACACACACACACACACACAAACATAGTGTGTGGGCTACCAAGACCACAAATTCAGATGCCACTAATCACATCTCATTAAATCATGGTCAACTACTCAGAGGGGAGAGAAAAGACGTTTAAAAATAGTAGAGACTGAGAAAAGAGCAACTTTTTTGTATTCACTAAGTATTTGTACAGTTACATTCTATTTATACAGTTATATTCCATAAGCTGTCTTATCCATAGACTGCATTTAATTAATGTAAACCTTACAATAAACTGTTCCATGTAAATTGGGCCCTAAATCAGACTATAATGCATCTGTCTTTTGTTGTGTCAATAATGAAGGATACATCTGTGGTGAATATAAAGTTGTACTACTTTACTATATTTGCATTTGTTACATTTTTTTATTTGTAATATCTTTTATTTAGATGTTACATTTTATTCTCTTTACTTATTGTTTTTTTTTTTTTTTTTTGCTTTGATGTGCCTAGTATTGCTGCTGTAATGACACAGTTTCTCTCTGGGATTAATAAAGTACCCTATCTAAACTGCTGCTGGGCATTCTTCAGCTTCGTACGAATCACGTTGGCGTAATAAATTAATTAAGGCAAATTATCCAAATACAAATCTGTGGCTGTCTGTAACATTTAGAAGCACTAATCATGCCTGGTATGTTTGATGTAAGATTACTCTGCCTCGCGTGAGTCCATAAAACGCTCAAGTCTCAAACAAATTTGACATCTACCATAAGCCGTGTCTCCAAATATTCTCATAATTTGCCTGTTGACATGGTTCAGAAACAGGAGGGGCGTTTTTTTTTATTTTTCTTATTTTTTATTTTTTGTCAGCATCCAGAAAACACTGAAATTGATCCCAGTAGCTTCTGTTCTATTTAACCTACTTAGGCATGACTGTGTGCAGAACCCCCAAGGATTTAACATTTCCAAGTGTCAAAATGAATTAAGCATCGCAAATACAACTTAAATCCCCATGACTCACACACACAGACACCAACACACTAAGTAAAAGTTTCTCTGTTTGATTTTTTGGGGCTCTGTTCCGTGCCACAGGAACAAAAGGAACACAAGGGGGATCCCATGGGAGCTCCGCTATATTAAATTATGGGCCACTATCACTTTTTTTTAAACACACTCGCAGAGGGTGAGAGGGAGATAGAGGTGGAGAGAAAACAAGAACAAATGTTGTCACTCGCAGTCATTTCCTACCCTTTAACTCATAAAGTCACTATTGTAAAGAAAGGCTTAGGCATGAAATCTTGACTTTGCATTGGTTTGTAAACTATGCGACTTGAATGAAACATTCACTCCACTTTCGGCTCAAGCCTCGGCTCGCAAATCAATTGCGCCAGCCACTGACATTTCACCACTATCAATGGTTGCCTAGGGACAGTGTATGGACAAGCACCAATTGGCGGAGCGGGCGGACGCTAAAAAGACCTTATGGCCAGGCAGCAGAATGTGGTCGTATTAGTTCTTGTATTTTTTCAGTAAACACTGGCGTGTTAAGCAGTCACCCACCATCACCCCCACCCTCCCTGTCACATCTTCTCTTTTCATTTCGCAAGCTCAATTAGAGTGCATGACGCTTGGCCGATCACTTTATTAAGAGGCTTGGAGCAGTAATCTGGTCCTTCCAATGCCAGGGACGTGTTGAGACGCTGCTGGCCTGCAGCCCAGCATCAATCCAGAAATGGTCTGGACCTGCTGGAGCACTTTCGGTGTAGACTAACAGAATTATTTTACTCAATATCCCGACCTGTGCAGTCTGTATGTAGACTGTGGCCAGTGGTGGATAATCATTGGTTTTTTAACCACTGATAAAGAATCACAGATACTCAAATAAGAGCAAATCAAACTACCAGTGCTTTAGTCGAGTCTGATTTTTTTTTAGCCAAACCTAAAAATGACCCAAGAACATCCTCAAAGACCAAGCAACCCAAATTTAGAACCTCAGCCTGACAAATTTGATCTTTATCTGACTGTAGCTGACAAAATGATATCTGAACCTGATTCGACCAAATTATGTCTGGACCTGACTGCCATTCAGTTCTGTCTGAACTTGCCTGTAGCACAACAAAGTTCTGTCTGAACTTGAATGGAACCCAACAAAATTCTGTCTAAACCTGACAGCAGCCTGACAAATTTCTGGACTCGCTTTCACTGCTTATAAGGTAAACACAAGGCAGTAGAGGTAAAGGTGGGCCCTCATTTTTCACTCAAGTTTGCACCTTGATTTGGATCATTTAGAAAATGTCCAGTAATGGCCAAGTCTTTGGGCAGAGGCTTGGCCTAATGCTGGGGTAAATGGACCAAACAGGAAAAACACTCGCTTGGCACTTTGCAGATTTCTCGAAACTGTCATAACACAACAAATCATCAGTAACGCAGTCCAACAAGTGTCAGTATCCGCTCTCCACCATTTTCTGGTGATAGTTTAGCATTGGTGGATTTGCGAATCTAAGTCCCGTCTAGTGACACACTGGTCACTGTGTATTCAGCAGGCATGGGGGCTGTGGTGAGTAATTAGCCTCTGTCTGTCTCTGAGCAGGCCCAGCATAAATCAAAGATGCTGTTGCCAGGCCTTGTTAGAGGACTTTGACTGACACTGGGAGCGGAGCAGTCACGGCATGTGGCCAGGAGCTTAAGGAGGAACACGCCCAATGTTGATGTTTTCACAGCTCACTTCAGAGCAGCGAGGGAGTCTAAATGGACTTTTTGGCAAAGGTTGCTCTTTCAGAGCACTCGATCTAAAGACTTAAACTTATTTACAAGTCTAATCTTTACTCCACTGCAGACCAAAAATCTTGTTGGGCTCATAACGCAACTACAGCAAGATACAGCATGTGTAAGAATATATATGCTCAAAATTCCCTCTGTCAAAACAGAACTGAATGTGTGAGCTACCCTTCCTTTGAATGGGAAAGATTTTAGAGATGGACAAGTTCTTTGGACGAATCTTTTGGAACAAGAAAAGGAAAACAACTTCTCACAAGTCTGATTATTCTTATTCCTTTTCAATGGCTTTTTTCAAAGACTGGAGCATTGTGCTGTCTACCGCTGTCCCTGTGCACTTGATGCCTCTAAACCGCCACCGTGTCCAAACTTGACATTCAACCAATGTTTCTGTGGCAACCAGAAGAGAGCATGAGTCATGTGGAGAATGATGTGGCCCACTAAACTGAAGACCAGAGCACGAAGAGCTCAACATCTCATAGGCTGGATAATACCCCATCCAATTCCACTTATTAACTGCTATCATGTCATGAGTTTGCAAAATCATGTTAAAATATAAAGAGGCACTGGATGCAGCGACAAATTCCCAACAAGGGCAAAGCCTGGAATGTTTTGGAATTTATAGTTCGAACGAATCATACGAAAAAGTTTTTTCTCCAAGCGAAAATTGAAGAATACAATAAATGTCTTACAAATGTAGGATCTCTGAATGAAATCTAATTTTTGAACTACAATAAAAAAGTTTATGAACAATGAAGTTTATGAACTTTAACTTGGAAAGTAAGAATATATGGGAGGATGGAATGATGAAATGAAGAAATCATAACAGGCAACTAAAACCAACAAGAGCTACCAACACAAAATTCAGCCAAGTTCTTTGGGTCAACAACTAGATCTTTTGGTCAGTTTTTGGTGATAATATGACAGTTTTGTGATACGTAAGATCACTGTATGTATTTGAAAAATTGCCCTGGTGTATGTCACTCTGGATAAGAGCGTCTGCCAAATGCTGTAAATGTAAATGTGAATGTTATGCAAGGATAAAGGAGAAAATGAGAAGAGTTTCAATACTGTGTTCAGTATTAGAGTATTGTTCAGTATTAGAATATTCAACTTGTATAAAAAGTACAATATTTAAAACAAAAGCTGTTCTTTATGGCTAATTTGAAATGGAACTCTGTGATTCGAGTGAAGTCACTCTTTCTGTAAAATTTGTAGTGGTTGTTCTAGCTCGAAAATTAGTACTGAAGTCAATGATGATGTGGACATTAATCAGCTTGATAGCTTCAGGCACTTGACAGTGTGGTACTTAGTTCAAAAGCTACATGAAAAGGAGAAGGGAGTGGAATTCCATTGAGTCTTGGAACAAATAGATGTTAAAGTCTCAAGAAGAAAGCATTTTTTTCTTGAGACTCAATGACTCGAACCAGCAGACAAAGCAAAGTGAAAAGATTTATAAAACAATACAGACTTCAACAGAGGAACAACAAATAACTGTTAAAAATGTGTGACCTTTTGGATCTTGTACAGTATGTCAAAATAGAAACCTTTTTTATGAGTAGCCGATGTACGTCCATTCAAATAAATGGCTGGACAGAAGAATGACAAAAGCTTTCTTAAAGCACAGGCAACTGTGGTGTCACTCCTGCGCCACCAGATCCACGCCCTCCACTCTCACCTCATGTTTACCTCACTTCCTGTTTATGTGGTCACATGTTTTTTGTTTTAATTCACTGCCTATTTCTGTATCCCTGTGTGCTCCCCACAAATGCACACTTAGATGCAGCTAGAGTACCTATGCCAACAGAAAAAGCACCCTTGATCCAACAATAGCTCACAGGTCACCAGCAACGGCTGGACCAGCTGGGCCACATCATGGGCAAGCTCCTCTCCTTGTGTGCGACCTTTTCTTCACAGAATATCTGTCGCTCACGGATGTCTAGTGGATTCTGACGGTGATCCTCTGGCTCACAGGATGGGCACAAGATTGGGTGGCTATGTCTGTAGCAGTGGGGGCCTGGAAACCATTTCTTACTTTGGGTTCATACAATGCTGACCACCAAGTTGACCACCAAGATCAGAGGCAGTCTCCCCTCTAGCTAACCGGTCCATGAAAATACTCTCCCAGTATTCTCACCTAATAGAAGTGTTTTTTGGACATTACCATTACAGTGTTATTCTGTATGAGCTTCCAAATGCTCAATCCATCTTCCAAGCTTTTATGAATGACGTATTTTGTGACATAATTAATCATTTTGGTAATGCCTGTCGTGGATATTTAGATTTACTCACATTCCCTAAAAGAACACAATAAATATGTCATGTCTCACTTGCTTGAACACAGGTTGCACATGAAACCAGAGAAATAAGAGTTATTGTTTAGAAATAAGAGTCAATTTCTTGGTTATGTCCTCAGCGCAGTGGGAGTCAAAGTGGATAAAGCTAAGGTCTCTGCCATGTCCGCATAGCCAGAGCCCTATATGGTTTAAGAGATGCAGTGGTTCTTGGGGTTCACCAACTTTTATTGCCTGTTTATAAAAGGCTTTCATTCTGTGGCTGCCCCACTCACCAAACAGTTTCCTCCAAACAGTTCTTAGTGGAAGTGGACGCCTTGGAAGTAGGGTTGGGACAGTGCTTCACAACTTCCCCAGTAATCTCCATCCATGCACTTACTTTTCTAGGAAGCTGTCAGAGATTACAACATTGGGACCTGGGTATTGACCTACTGTTTCTCATGTTCACTGACCACCAGAACTTGGAATACACTTGGGAGGCACAGAGACTCAACTCTAATATTGGCCTGGCTCAAAAAAAATGTCAAGGCAGATGCCCTTTCACTAATGTGACTAATGTGTTGGAGCCATTCCATGGGCAAATGGTAGAATGGGCTCACACAACCTGGGCTCACAGTGAACACTTCACTTATTAACTTGTTAATATTGGTGGCCCACCATTGCCTGAGATGTCCGCAATGCTGTTTTCTCTTGCTCCATATGTGCAACTAAAAAAAAACTCATACCTTGCATGCCAGAAACCCCATGACCCTTCCAACACCCAGCAGGCCATGGTCCTATACTGCGAAGGACTTCATCATGGGCCTACCTCCTGCAAAGGGCTTTACCACAATCATAGTGATGGTGGGCCGATTCTCTAAGGCCTGCCAGTTTATCCCTTTCAGTTCTCTTCCCCTGTCCACTAGGTGGCAGAGGCCCTGTTCCACTCCATGTTCCGGTACTATGGATTGCCAGAGGATATCCAAGGCCCCCAGTTTGTGTCTTGAGGGTTGGAAGCTTGTCATGAACAAGCTGGGGTCACAGTCAGCTTGACCTCCAGTTACCACCCCGATCTATTGGTCAGGCTGAGTGTACTATCCATTTGCTTGGCAGTTACCTTGGCACATACTGCCATGGCCAGTAGCATGACTGGATGGAGATTCTTTGGTGGGCTGAGTATGACCAGAACACTCTACGACACACTGCCACTGCATTGATGCTATTTGAATGTGTGCTTGGGTGACAGCCCATAGTCTGTCCATGGGACTCCAAGCCCACTGACATTCCTAGCATGGACAAATGGTTCTGCCGAGTGGAGGGGGTCTGGGAAGGAGCAGTTCCGCAATTCCAAACACAGTTAACTGTTGTAGGAAGGAGGGAACACCTTACAAGCCAGTTGACAGGGTTTGGCTATTCACACAGGATTGTGTGAAGAAGTTATCACCCTGTCTTGTTGGCCTCTTCCTTACTGAAGCCCAAGTAAATCATGTCCCTTTTTGTTATGCTTGCTAACCCATAACCATGTGCCATGTTCCATGTTTCTCTTCTCAGGCCATTGGTTCCAGGGTGGTGGTGATGCTGTGCCCACTCACCCCATGGTCAACAAGGTAGAAGGCATCCCAACATACAAGGTCCACATACTTTTGGACTCCCAGGCGTGTATTCAGTGTCTGGTTGACTTGGAGTGTTACAATCCCAAACATTCTCGAGAAAGAACTGGTGAACAAATTTCACTGAAAGTGCCCAGATAAGACCCGCTTCCCATCCGAGGCGACCCCACACACTGGCCTGGGAGAAGTCCTCATCTCCCGGCAAGGGAAGGTCATGGGGCGGTACTGTCACATCCATGATTGAGGCAGCCCTCCAAGCTCTCTGAGTCTGAGAGGTGCCTCTTTTGTTTTTGTTTACTTCACTTCCTGTTTATGTAGCCATGTGTCTTTTTAGTGTCACCTGACTTTCTGTTTATGTAGCCATGTGTCTTTGTTACACAGTTTGTATGTCACTACCTGATTTCAGTTCACTGTCTCATTCAGTTTAATTACCTCTTGTTTCAGTTAATACCCTGTTGATATCTTTCACCTGCTCCCCATTAGTTTTCTCTGCTATTTAAACCAAAACTACCGAGAAGCCCACTGTCTGGTCATTGGCAACCCAGACGCAAGATGTGTGTCTGTTATGCTTTTATGGTTTGATCTTGCTGTTTTTCTTATTTCCTTTAGGCTCATGCCCACCCGTAGGAGTATTTTTGATATGGCTCCACTGCCGCCCCGCCACAGTCGTCAGTCTCGCTGTTGGACTTATCCTATTTACGTGCAATTGGCTGCTTTTGGTTTCAGATTTCCTTTGTTTACTTTATCCCCTCTCCTGGAGGGTGTTATAAGTGAGTATATGATGGTTGCCTAGAATGTTTTGCCTTTCTTGCCTTAATTTTCTCAATAAACAGGCCGTGTTCCAGTCCCTGTTTGTTCCCCCCACACACATGTGCCACGACATCTAGCGGTCACAGCACAAAGGGTTTTAGAAAGTGTGATGGCTTAAAAACTGCAGGAGGTGATAATATTCTAAGAATTTGTGTAGAATAACAAGTTACAGAATTAGCATAGAATCCAAGCAAGATAATAGATATTTCTGAGGAATCTTCAGAAATGCAATACAGACAAAAAATACAGACATTTGATGTAGTGTAACAGTTTATTTTAACAGCACACGTATAAGCAATGCCATTCAGCCCACTGCTCATCCAACAAAGTGATGCTCAAGCAATCTGATGTAGCCCTGAAGGTCAGACCATAAAAGTGTTGTATCAGATCATGCTTACAAACAGAACCCCACATCCATTTGGATCTATAAGATATTTCTAGGGCCTGTTGGATCTAACTTGGCTTGACGGATAGCACTGTAAAACAAGTCTGGCACAAGGGGTGAAAACAAACTGCACGCAGCGATCCAAGATAACAGCCCCCAGCCACCTCCATTAAGTGAATCTGATTCTACTTCAATAACACGAGAAGTCCCTCACTAGTAGCAATTAGAAGGATGTTTTAAAAGCAGAGATGTTGAATCAGATGCTGACTAATTATCTTTATATTACACTGAAAATAGATATAAATCTGTATATGAAGTAAGCTTAATAAGAGAGTAAAGTGACCATTAGTGAAAAGTAAGTTGTTTTTTTTTAAACAAAATTACATATTACAATAAATGGCATCCCAAGAATTAAGAATTAAGAAATGAATTAAGAAAATGTAACTGAAGTACGACCACACAAATATATTACTAATTCTAGGTTGTCCTAAGTTGACTAAATAAGCAGTCAATGATTTTCTGTTTCATAAAAATGAGGTGACACAGTGCCCAGATTCCTTCATTATCTATGATCATATGAAAGATTCAAGAGCATTCAGGTGCAATAAGACAAACATGTGTTGACTTGCAAAATCAGGGAATGGATACGAGGAAAAAGATTTAAAATTCCTATATGGACAGTTAAAGCAATAATTAAGAAATGTAAGAAATCCAAAACTCTCATGAACAAGTCTACTTTGGCTACTTTGTCAGCAGTCACAGTAAGGCAAGAGAAGCAAAAAATCTCCAAAGACCACAGTTTCAGAGTTACATAGTTTGGTAGCATCTTGGGGACTCCATGTTTCTAAATCCACCATAGGACATCACTGCCATGCCACAAACCCATTTGGAAGGCATACAAGAAAGAAGTCTTTCCTATCTTTTCACCACAAACAAAAGCGCTTACAGTATACCAGACACCACTTAAAACCTGGTCGTGGTTGGATCTTGAGGTAGGACAACAATCCGAAGCACGCACCAAAATCCATTCAAAAAATGTCAAATTTATTCTGTGATCCCCTGTGACTTTTTTTCTTGTGGTAATGGGTTCATATGGAATTTATATATTTTCTGTTTTTGCTGTAGAGACATTTGATAAACAATAAGGGAAACTTTTTGGTCATCAGCCTTTTTTGGTCATTCTGGAAAACACTGTATTTTTCCCTTCACTTGCACTATAGTTTTCAATTTAATAAAAAAAAAAATATGATTTTTTAAAATGATCCTACTGTATTACTTCTATGGCTAGTGCAGACCCATTTGTACTGTTCTTATTAGCCCTCCGAGGTCCAAGGTGTATTATTGTAGTGCAGTCTGAAGCAACTGTGATGAAAATTGCAAAGTGTGTTCATTCTAAGAAAAATAAAATTATTTTTATGTCTAGGTTCATGTGAACCTCATGTTCACACCATAACGATAATGCTACTGAATCAGTAAATGTAATAAATATATTACTGTGCAGTGTTGGGCAGTAAGGCGTTACTTAGTAACGCGTTACTGTAATTAGATTATTTATTTAGTAACGCAGTAATCTAACACGTTATAATTTAAAAATTGGTAATTTGATTACCGTTACAATTCAAGTAACGTTTCGTTACCGCTGCGTTACTAATAAAATCAAGTTCACAGTAACCTGTCAGCGGCAGGCAGATGTCTGTCTGACAGGCGC
>JBBPCY010000082.1:8841549-8855437 GCA_037974405.1 Brachyalestes nurse
AGAGAGAGAGAGAGAGAGAGAGAGAGAGATAGATAGATACATACATTTATACTTACCCTTGCTGTCTCTCTTTTACAGGGCTGATATTGATTGATACTGAAGACTTGCTGATACCAGGTCCCCCCATTAACATAAAAAAAAACAGAACAAGGTTGTTTTTTCCTTTGTTGGACTATGTTCATGTGGAAAGTGTCACAGTTCTGAAGCCTTCCTAATCAGATTATGAAGATTTCATATTGCTGTGTCAATGACGGGTAAGATGGAAACACCCTTCTATCACGATGACACACCAAGCGTTCCAAACTTTGGACAGATTCCAGATTACGATCGATATCAAAGCCACAAGATGATGAGCAAGAAGAACATGCCTGTGCATAATTTTCCCGGTGCAGTGGGAAGCACCTCTGGCCTGAAGCTGTTACAGGGCCAGGCCGGGAGTAACGGCAACATCAACCCGAACAGCCTGGGCATTAACGGCAACCCCAACAACTCCCTGATGTCCTCGCCTGACATGAACCTCCTGAAACTTTCGTCTCCTGATTTAGAGCACTTGATCATCCAGTCTAACCAGGGGCTGGTTACGACAAGCCCTGCTCCTAGTTCTTCTGGCAACCCTTTCCTGTACAGGAACCAGGCCACGAATGAGCAAGAAGGCTTTGCGGATGGCTTTGTCAAAGCTTTAGCAGATCTGCACAAGCAGAACCAGCTGGTCGGGGCCCCCATGTCCCCGTCCTCCTCAATCCAGGGTCCGTACCAGAGGAACCTCATGTCGAGCGGAGAGATGCCCATCTACACCAACCTAAGCAGCTACAACCCTAATCAACTCTCAGTCTCCTCCTCCTACCCAGGAGGACAGATCCCCTACAGCGCCGCAGCCCATGCTGCAGCCCATTCCAGCCAGGGTCAGGGTCACCACCCCCATGGCCGTGGCCTGGATGCTCCTCAGACCGTCCCGGATGTTCCTCACCCGCCAGGGGGAGACCCCAACAGCTCCCCGCCGTCCCTCTCACCCATTGACCTGGAGACCCAGGAGAGGATCAAGGCGGAGAGGAAGAAGCTGAGGAACCGTATCGCAGCTTCCAAGTGCCGCAAGAGGAAGCTTGAGCGGATCTCACGGCTGGAGGAGAAGGTGAAGGTGCTGAAGACACAGAACTCGGACCTGGCGTCCACGGCCAGCATCCTGCGGGAGCAGGTGGCGCAGCTCAAACAGAAAGTCATGAATCATGTGACCAATGGCTGCCAGATAGCAGTTAGCTCAGCCACCATGGCCAAAAGTGGGGAGAGCACCAGCTGCTGAAACAAAGGGAGATGCAAAAAGGGTTCTTTCCTCTTTCTCACACTCTTTCTCTCGCTCTCTCTCCCTCACTTTGAACTCTCGCTCTCTGCTCCGCGATCCTGCCTCTCTTTTTTCGCTGTCACTGCGTGGGCCTGTGTCACGCAGAAACGACGGAGGCAAAGTGAGCCGGGCGGCTTAGAGTGGAGACGGACCAAGAGAGCGGAAACCCCATCCCAACTGACACGGACACTTCCAGAAATGGAGAGAGCACGAAAGCGAGAAAAGAGAAGCCTCCACTAACAACACACCACCCACAGGCTCTGCACGGAGGCCGCAGCCGGCTGCAGCTCGGCTCCAATCTCCGAGCGGCCCAGAGCGTCACTCTAAAACAATGTTCTTTGTGCCCACAGACTGTGATTTACAGAGAAAACAATCACGAACGCACCTCATCTTGCTCACCTTGAAATGGTGTGTTCTCTTTTTGACTGCACTTTTGAACTCGATCCCGATCGGGACGGTAGGGAAACTATGGACTGGGACACAGCAATACTAACCAAACCCCTGCAAAAGGGGATGACTTAGTAAGGGAACAACAATACACCAAAACACGGGCAAACACGGACACAAACGTTGACTCACTGCTGGGATTCCTGCACTTCAGAAAAAAAAAAAAAGATTTTATCCCTACCCCTCCCCCCTTTCCCAAGGAAGACTATCAACCCAGCTTATGACTAAAAAGGCGATTTTCCACTTCAAGAAGATGGGAATACATTTCCTCGTTCCTTTTTTTTTCATGTTATCAGCGTCATAGTCAGCTGCAGGGTATCCTTTGCTGTTAGTTCTTTCTTATTGTTTAATAACATGCACTATTATACAACTCTGAACATTTAGAAATGGGCCAGTGATGTGGCCACATAAGGGTGAAAAAAAAAACAAAACCCTTTTTTGTGCTGTTTCCGTTTGAAGTTGTCTGAAACTGAAGCTTCACATATTTGAAACATGAAATAGCCCCAGATATTGATATGTCAACTGTGTTGTAACGTAGTTATACAAGTGAAAATTTTGTTGAAGTCCGGTCACCGTGTCTCAGTAATACATTGAAGCCTATTGTTTGTACGTTTGTTGGTTTGTTTGATATCGTGCAATTTGTGAATACGGGAGAAAAAAAAACCTTTTCTACAAAACTGAGAGTTTCAGCTTTTTTATAAGTATTAATTTACGGTGTTTGATATTGAGACATTGAAGAGTATACACAGAAATCTACATCTAGGAGTGAGGTTTGCGGTACTGGTGCGACGAATGGCACTTTTTAAAGGTACCTTTTTACTAGTTTTGAGCCTGAACTCAACTGAAAGATTCTCGAGCATTCCAAGACCTTTTGCACTGTATTTTCTCTGGTGATTCTTATTTGCTTGGGAGATACATTTTTAACAGTGGGGAAATGCTGTGTTATGTGCCCTAATGTTGTGTATTAATGCTGTGTTAACCTTGGAACAGCAGTGTGGCACGGCCACATCCGAAGCCATGGCTGCTTCTTAATTTAAACCATGGTCATCCAACACATTTGTTAGGCTTTCGCAAAAGGGACGAGGTTCCACACGGGAATGCACGGGATCAGCTTAGTGTAAAGACTCTGCTGTAAAAAGAGATGGACAGCAAAGGGCTTTTGATTCATAGTATTTTGCATTTCAGTTTTGGTTTTCCTTTATTTTGGTTTTGTTTTTTTGTTTTTTTTTGTTTTTTTGTAAGGACTCTGAAGCAATTTATTTATGCAAAACTTTATCTATGGTATTTATGTTATTTGTGTAAAAGAACTGTACAGGTTGGAATACTGGTGTCCTGTTGGCACCCTTTGGGGGGGACTACGTAATTGCACATGAATCGAAACAGTAAATGATGTCTAATATTTATCCTCTGTGTACAGCATAACAGTTTTATTTTATTTTCTTGCCTCTTGTTTTTAGTGGATTCCAAAAATAAAAGTTGTGATTGTTGGTACAGTATCAAAAATGGGTCGAGAAGTACTCTACTTCATGTTAGCGGAAGTATATTGTTTAAAATAATACCACAGTAAAGGAAAATACTTAACCTTGTGTTTAAAGGAGAGCTCGGACAGCTTGCTTTTTTCCCCCCAGCTAATCGATGCTTACACAGAGAGAGATTCCTGAACATCTACTCATTGTTGGTGCACTGAATTGCTGTCAAATGCCTTTCCTATAAAACGTATATAGATCATCCTATATATATATATATATATATACATATACGTCTATATTCATATCAAGCTGAATAGATTTGATAGGGGTACTGAAGACAGGTGTTCTAGCTGTCAAATAACCTTTGAGCGTCAAGGAAATATTTATTTTTTTGAAACTTGAATAAGGTTTTGGATGTCACAAACTTCTATTTTTGTACAAAACTTGTCTTTTTGTTTTGGATTATTATGAAGAGTGAGAAAAAGTGCATACTGTATTGGTTGGTATAACTTTTATCATTCCAGAAAGACTTTATTTATTGAGGGTGTATTAAAAAAAGAACAAAGTTAGTGTGACATTGTTTTATGACTATGCTTCAAACATTTCTGTCTCTTGTGAGCCTTGGTTGTTTTCCGATTTCGAGGAAATCCCGCAAGACCTCAACAAGCGCGACTTAAGAAACTGTCTTATGTTTACTACCAAGTTTGTTACCTAAAAGGTTAATCCACATAACGATGGTGTGTGGTCTTGGAAGGCACCCTTTTATTTTCTACAGTGTGCTGTTTTGTGTATGGAAGTATCGTTTGTGTTCCCTGGCCTGAACTGGCACATTTAGACTACAAGAGTTGTACTTGAAGCCTGCCACACCGTTATGGCGAACATGCCATTTTCTATGGGAATCTGTTAGGGTGGGGCTGTATGTGATCTGCTGCTTATGGTTGCGTTTACCACTCCAGGAATGATGCTCTAAGAGAGACTTGCTTACACTAAACTAAACTGATTTGGTAAAGCTGTGAGACGCACAGCAGTTCAAGCTCCTCGAAATGTATGAATATGAACATAGACACACTGATGTAAGGAGTGTGAGACAGCAAAGATGACGCTAGCAATCATTTGAACTAAGTAATGAGCTCCCTGACCCACCCTCAAGCCAAAGATATTCCATGCAACGTAGAGCACGGATCATTGAGCACTCCCCAACAGTTTCATAACACAGTATTAGCTTGCTATGAGTCTCTAAACGAGAAAAAAAATACATGGGAATTTCGGAAAAGGACCTATTAAATTACTGGATGACAGTGTTTGTGAACCATTTTGTGTGGGGGGGGATGGAGCAATTTCCTATCAGGTTTTGACCTTCCTCTTCTTGCCCTGACCGTGTCAGTCGAAGACCGAAGGGACCTGTAGTGTACGTGCAATCGCAATATCTACAGCGTCATGCGACTTAGAGGCGCCTTGCCTTGCTTTGTTTAATGGTTGTTTTATTTGGTTCTAAACGATATACGGTCTTGAATATTGTTCACTGTTTCCATGTTTTTTAATCAATAAAGCTGTAGGTTTCTAAACAACAGCTCTTCTTGTGTGAGCTCTAATTTCAGAAGTAGCTAAAAAAATGCATTTAAAGTTCTGTTAAGTTTATGGAAAACTGTTTTAAGAATCTCAAACTTTGCTGGTTCAAAGGAGACACCACTACCTGAAAGCTTGAACGTCTTACAAACAACTTTGTGGAAGTCAAATGGCCAGCCCAACCCTGTTCACGATTTACAGCCCTGTTCACTGGAAAGCCAGAATTTTCCCTTTCACTTTACATCCGCTCTCCTGAAGTTTCTATTCCATTGGAACTTCCTCAGAAATTGAAAAAAAAAGTTCATAGAAAAACAGTTCATGTACTTTTGTTTAATATTGTTCAAACTTTACTGTTGGACTGTAAACATTGGGATTTTAACGTTCAAAATTGTCAACTGTACTGATTTAAACATCAAACCTCTAATAATTAACAACAATCTGTGTTTAACACTAAACAATTTTTCAATGAAGGATTAGTTCGCCTTATAATGCTAATGTTGATAATAATGAATGAAAGTCAATAGGCACTGACTTTGACAGTGACTTTGAACTTGTATTCATTGTTACATCATTAGCTTATATGGTTAAACCTTTCCTTTGAGGCGGCTCGGTTCGTTTTTTTTTTTACTTTTTATGGTCATTTTTACTTTTTTCATTTGGACACCCAAGTCACACCATTAAACAGTGTTGCAACATTTATCAGAATGCTTGTGAGGTTCTGAAGAAAAAAGTGTTTGAATAAAAAGAAAAAAAACTTGGAAAACAAGTCGGCTGAAAGCAAAACAGAAACTTTATTCCGAAAAGGAAAAGAAGCGCGGTCTGTTCTGGGGAAACAGCTGCAGTGTAGTGGACGACTGTTGGGACAATGGGCTGCATGCAGTAACCCGTAACAGTGGCTTCAGTCACGGCTTTGGAGAGTGCGAAAGTACAAAAGAAAGAAGTAACATCACACACGGGCGGCTAGAAAAATCACAAATTTACATCATCGGGCCTTCGGAGTCGATTTGCCTTTGCGGAGGTTTAGCCACGTAATTAGTGCAACTCGCTCAGGCGCTTCAAAAAAGCGACAACAGCTGTCACAAGCACATGTACAGCAAGTGGCCCTGTGTTCGAGCAGTATAGTGGCGTCTAGGAGCACAGTCATACTTTGCACTGCCACCCACCCTGTGTCTGAGGCCTTTCCCATAAGGCTAGGCCTTCCAGTAAAGCACATGGAATTGGCGCATGGGTCATTGTGAAAGTAAAAGTCACAGCTGAGGATGCAGCGCACTGGGGAATTGGACGGGGGAATCTGTCTGACTGCTGCACTGAATTCAGACCGAGAACAGGAGCTAAAAATGCCTCATTGATAGGAAATAGGCTTTTTGTTGTTTTGTGTTCTCACATCCTGCTGACCCATTGACAGGTTGACTGCCTGTCTGCTCACATGTGGGTGTGTTTGCTTCGAGACGGGGTTTCGCCAGAAGGAGAATGAACGTGAATAGAAACCACTTTAAATAGTACACCTTCATCAATCTCACGTCTTGATTTTACAGCACGGGCCTCATTTAGCCTGTGGCCGCCCACTCCGATTCCGAAACAGCGCGCAAAGAGTTTTGTCGCGATGAAAAATTGGGAGTATTTGCGCAGATGACCTGATTAACACACAAGAATTTTTTCTTTCCTTGTCTTCGCCGACCGTGTTTTGTGTCTTGTTTATCCTTGTATTCCAGTCCCAAAACTCAGGCGCTCGCATATGTTACCCGGGCCTGCTAGTGTGTGTGAGTGTGTGTGTGCATGCATGAGTGTGTGTCTAAAGGTCCTTGTCTTCCTCTGAGCCGTGCGGATGTGCTCTCATTCGAGAATGACTAACTCTCCACTTCCGCCCACCTTAGCTGCCCACATGCAGGCAGGAAAAAAAGGAATTGTGGGTCAACGAGTTGCGTCCATTCTCCCTCCGAAGATTCCAGTTCGTTCCTGCTTCTCGGAGACTGACCTACTCGAGCAGCTCTCGGTCACCCTTGAGGTACACAACACGGGAGCACAGGAACCGGACTGCACATACGCTTTGAGAAATAAAGGGTTCTCTGGAACTATGTCAAAGAAGAACCACTTTTGCCTCCCTAAAGAATCTTTCAGTTGACATTTCTCTTTTTGTAAATGGGATGTGCAAGTCTGAAGAACCTTTTCAGACAACGTACAAACACACTTA
Source organism: Brachyalestes nurse (assembly GCA_037974405.1). Lineage (NCBI taxonomy): Eukaryota > Metazoa > Chordata > Actinopteri > Characiformes > Alestidae > Brachyalestes > Brachyalestes nurse. The sequence goes on from JBBPCY010000082.1 coordinate 8,848,559, forward strand.
GTCCTCAGTCCGGCTCGCTTGTGTCCTTAAGGCCCATCTGTGTACCTGAAATTAGCTTCAGAAGTGCCCTACATTTGCTTCACCAGGAGAAAGCGGCATATTTGTATCCTTTGAAATCGAAAAATAAGTACAACTCTCAGAATCCTAACATAAGGGTACTGAAGATGCACCGCTACGAGGATTTGAAAGGTACCACGCCAGTGCAAGACTACACAACACCTACATAAGCCTTTCATCATAACTGACATAAACCTACATAAACATATATAAAGGCTTTTTCCAAACATCCATTGCCGTACAGGCTGCCTTGGCTAATGTTGGTGTCATTATATCAGTAACCAGTTTTGATGTCTTTATACCAGTAAGTCTTATGACAACTGACTCATGCCTACGTAGATTTATGTCACTTATGAAAGGCTTACGTCAGTGTTGTGTAGCCTTATGAACGCTGCCTTGTAGAGTGTCATCAGTACACTTTTTTGTGACAAAACCCTCAAAAATCTCAGACATGAAAGAACCTTTATTTTAAGCATGTATTTAAAGGGAAAAAAAACTCTTTTCAGGTTTGGTTTTTCTGAGGAAAACAGCTTCAGGTCTGGGGGGTTTTTTTTCTAGTGGTGTATCAAGCTTTTCCTTCCTTGCTTGTGAATACAGAATACAGTTCCTTGGGACTTAGGCATATCGTGTGCATGTGTAGTTTCTGCCCAGTCATGTTTGTGGTTGGCTAACAGGAAGCAGGTGCATTCCAGAAAGCAATTAAGGGCATTTTTTTAAGCGTGCCAGTGATGTATCAATACCAGGCGGTGAACATGTCAAGGCTAACTTCATTTACATCCTGTATTAATTCAACGTTCTGCCTTAAGAGGAAGTAAGTAGGGAAGCGAGAGAGACAGAAAGAGAGAAAGAGAGAGAGAGAGACCCAACATAGGTGCATACTGGGGAAGGAAGAGAACAAGAACTGTGTGTGTAGGGCGGGTAAGGGTGGGATTTTCATCGTCCTGAACTATTTGTCTTGGGAGGGTTTGGGTGTGTAATCAAGATTGCGACACATGAGTGGGAGGAGAGTCACACCCACTCCTTGTATATGTGTGTGTGTGTGTGTGTGTGTGTGCACACTAACAACGCTGGCCCGAACACAAGAGCCCTTTAATAAAAGATGAGTGGAATGAGGAGCACACAAGCCCAAGTACTGCGATCGCCTCATGCAGCTATTTCAGGTGAACACTTCCTACATCGCCCTGGCAACTATTGTAGCCTTGACGTGCGCCGTCTCTACTGGCAGAAGGATCTAATGAACCATGGCCACTCGTGGAAGGAACCTAACTACATCATGACTTACAGTCCACACATGGGAATTCAAGTGAATTGAACCAATCAGGTGACGCTTAGAGACCGAAGAGTAGTAGCAGTATTAATAAGGAAGGAATACCCTCAGTAACACATAAATTTTACTGTAAGTGCAGGATGAAATCATGACCTCAGCCTTCAGGTATTTCCCCACCCATTCCCCTTGTGTTCAAAGTTGTTGTGCTAAACGGACAGTGGTTCAGTGAAAGCAGTTAATAAAATGTTCAACGGTGTGTGGATTTTTCGCTGACCTCGTTTGCATTCATTTGCAGTAAGCAAATGATACAACAACAAAAAAAAAACAGTCAAACGTAATGATTGCTGTGGAGCTTCAGTGCTCTCATCGGTTTATTTTAGAGTCCACATCACCCTTGACAGATATGACTCTAGGCTGACTTCCAAGCAAGACTGAATTCTCTTAGATAACAGGGGTGTTCCACAAGGCTAAAGTCTTAGTCCCTTTATATTTACAAAGCTTATCGTCATCTTCTCGTGTTGCACATGAAGCCAGTGCCTTATTTGAATGTTTCTTAACAACAGCAAAGACTGCCAAAAAAAGGAAGTTTTATATCAGTTCACTGCTTGTAATGCTTGAAAACGCTCCTTTCTAAACAGATAACAAGACTAAGGACTTATTTGTATAATCGACCCACTTAAATCTTTTGGCACATAAACCTTGGGTAAATTGCTAAATGACATATTCTTAGCTGCCCCCCTTCTCTAAAATGAGAAGATTATGGATTACATACAACCTCACATTGTGAACTAAAGCCGTTTCTTGCACACAGTCAAAGCCATGCAAGGATGGTTCAGCGCTCAAGCTCTGTGCACAGACGCTCCACGCTGCGTTCTAGCCTTGTTGCCTGAAGGCTGAAATAACAGTGACACTTCAAGTCACAGGCAAAAACCAGAGAACAAGGGAAAAAAAGGAAAAGAAGAAGTCGACAGCTCTCGCATTAGGCACGCAGTAAGAAGCATGGAGGAGTCATGATCTAATGAGAGTTAAAGAAGCGTGGGGTTAGTTTAGCAGGGAGAATGACCAGTTTTGGGCATTATTGCAATTGTTATGACCTTTATCAGCCTGGAAGTTGAGCTTCTGCAACAGCTTTTTGGGAGTCATAATTTGAATGCAACAAATCTCCTTTATATTGTGTGAAACCTAAACCTAAAGTTAGCATTTGGCAGATCCTCTTTTTTGGACAGCGATGAAATGTTTCATGTCTACGTTTTGGTCCTATAATCCTCATAAAAGGCCTCAGTGAATCCAGAAGACCATATTTGACCTTGCTGTTTCTGGGTAGTTACAATCTTCCCCCCATCACTCAGCTCAGTGCTAGCCAGGCATCTGATAGCTAATGTGACACAGCTTGAGATGTACCATCACATTCACTCTCCCAATGTTTGTTGCATTGTGTGAATGGGGCAGTCCTAGCAAGTAAGTGGATCGCTCTTACAAAACCACTGTTAGTTCCTGAAAGAACATCCATTTAATGCAAAGCTCTTCTGTCAATGAAAGTTTTTTCCTAGAATGTACATCCAACCCAAGAACCATTTCGAAATATTTAGAGTACTTCTCTGCAGAACTACAATTCTTTCATTTTAGAATAGCAATCAGGGTGTGAAGGTCATTAGTGATAGTGGGTCAAGGTTTTTTATGACCCACACCTGCCCAACCCATTATAAGAGCCAACTCAACCCACAAAAATATTCATTAATCAACGACCCAAACCTGATATGACCCACAACGATATTTATAAGTTAGTCAGAGCGCTGCTTTGTCACTTTTTGACCTGCCCCGCCCACACCCAGAACATTTTTTAATAAGTTGATCCGGACTTGCCCAACAGATGGGTCAGTCCCGTGTGACTCGCGGGTTAAGGGTCGACCAGCACATTACTAGAAGGGAATATTCTGTGTTTTTAACGGTCTGTGAGGTTCAAGAAATGCAGCTGCTGTCCTCTACGTTATTCTAACTTTAAAACAGGTCAGGTAAGGTCAAACACAGTCTGAGGATCCATGGTTCATTGTTGAACAGACCTATCCGGTGCTAGCTGGCTAATCTCAGCTGTTTTGATAGCTGTAAGAGCCATTTCAGACCACACCAACATAATCAGTGCTTGTGCTCAACAAGACACGTCAAACATGAGTCGGGGGGCATTGAGAACACACATCTGAACGTAAGTGGAGTGTTCTCCTGGGGGTCTTCTGCTGGTCCTTGACCCTGCCGACCGTGGTTTTGATTATGCCGGTATGTTTCCCATTTGGCAGCACGGATTTGGTGTGGCTTGAGTTTCACACTTTGCTTTCTTTCTTTAAGCCCCTTTATGAATAAGGAAAGTGATTAGTCTGCCTAGAGGTCAAATAATCAGACGTTCCATCCTTGGGTTACACGTACAAATACCTACGTGGTGTTTCAGTCGGGCAGGATTACAGGAACAAGGCTGTTTATGAGCTTAATTTGGAGAACGGAATCAAAGACGGGTTTGTTTTGAAGTAATTATGTCCTTTATTACTGACTTTAGGTACTTTGTAGGTTTAGGCTTATTAAAAGAAGACGTTTCGTTACAGGCTGTAGGGTTATTTTGTTGACAACAGAAACGAAAACAGACTGCTTTCCCCTGTGCAGTTAACTGTTTGTTCAAGGGCTTACTATGATTAGTAATAGTATCATTATTACTCCTCGGCCGTCTCTATATTAGCATTTGCAAACAGAATGACAGGAGTGAGGAACATTCCTCCCCGAGCAACAAATAACAACAGGCTACTGACATGCAGTGCTGAGTATATGCAAAGCAGGGCAGGCGCTCTGGTAAAAAGACACACGATGCACTGCTGTATTGTGCTGGGTTGCATCAGATAACTTTCAGAGAAGGTTTTCAGCAAATGAATGACGGGCCGGTATAGTTCTGAAAAAAGAACCAGGCTGAATGAATGGCATGACAATGAGCAGGACAGCCTGTCGAGGCAATAGCTAAGTAGCTCTAATCTATAATCTAATCCGATTGGCCACACTGAAAAGTATTAGCCTATCAAAAGCATCCTGAGGGAAATGCAAGGATAAATCAAGGTCATCCGCAGCTTTCTGCTTCAATATGAGGATTCCAAGTTTGTATTTTGATGAAACAAACTGCACAAATAGACTCTTTTATAGACTACAGCCGGAGAAGAATGTGTTAGAAGAAGTTTATGTACAGCTTTGTACATAAAACCTGAAGGCACTCACTGAAGTTAATGTGCCTGCTATAAGTTTGTCCAAGAAACACATTTAACATGACTTTCCCTTTCATCAGGAGTTGATGACAATTCATTGGTTAGTGTTTGATGTTTGTTTCTTAGTTTTACAAGGAGGATTTGTGGCTAATATAGTTAACTGTAAAGATGAAAATAGTAATATTGTATGTAATAGTAATTGTTGCTCGAATTCAGTCCACACTTTTGTCCATTTTTATACATAGGTGGCTCAGAAATCGCAGAAATCATGTCTACTTCAGATTATTTAACAACCAGATGCAGTTGGTGGGGTCTAGTGGTTAGGGACTTGCCCCTGCGATCAGAAGGCTGTGGGTTTGAATCCCAGGACTGCTAGTGGCACCACTGAGGTTCCCTTGAGTAAGGTACCGGTCCCCACACCCTGCTTCACTTGAGTGAATGTTCCACTCAAGAACACGACTACTGTTAGTTTCCATTACTTGTTAGGAGTGTGTACTGGTGATGCGCGGGTCGACCCGTGATCCGCAGGTGCGGGCGGTTTTAGGGCAGACATTTTTAAAATATCGTGGGTGCGGACGGTCGGGTCAAAAAGTTACAAAACGCATTTCATTATCAATCAAAATGATCACTGGTGTTGCTTTGTTTTTCTCGGGTTGGGTCGGGTTTTGGGTTATTATCCACTTGTATTTTTGCGGGTTGGGCGGGGCGGTTTTGGATCGCCTCACGGGTCAGGTTGGGGCGGCCGTGCAACACTAGTGTATACATATTACCTTTTCTCAAATTATTCTTTTGATTAGTTGAGAAGCAGCTAAAGCAGACACTATTTTCCCCACAAACATACTCTAACTGCACTGCATAGTGGTTCTACGAGTACTGAGCTCAAGAACACAAACGAATGAGAAGCTGTAAATCACAGGTTAGCTGCAAAGTTACCGAGCCTTGACAGCCACCAAAAAACACCTACTCAGCACAACTGCCTCTCAACTTGAAAAACCTGTAGGATTAATCTTATTTGCTCAGATAAGGGGGGGAAATCCTCATAAACATTTTTCCTTGTCATTAAATAGCTCTCTCTTTATGAGTGCAGGCTTTAAAACGTCAAACACAAATAACTCTGGCCTGTCCCAGGCCCTCGACACAAAGCCAAATTAAGGGTGGGGCGTTTCTTTTTTTCACCTGAGCTTTATGGGCTCTGAACAAAGGCTCAGCTACACGCGCACCCTCCTCCCACCCATTAACAGGTATGGCAGTTGAAACCAAAGAGAACCTCCTTTAACAGGTCAGGTGACCTCAGGTGTCAAACGGTTAGAGACATTCAGACATTCGTTGGCGTGTGGTTTGATGGGTTTGCGGTTGCGTTTTCTTCCACCACTGACATTGGCGTTTTCAGAAGCACTCAGAATGCGTGGCCTTTACACAAGAAATATTATAAAGAATGATGAATATGACCTTTATTAGATCAATACTAATGTGCAGAGCATTACAATCTGCTGGTATTCTTTGTTGAAATCGTATAGAAATCAGCATTTCCAGAACAAACAAATCAGAAAAAAAACAATCAGTGTTGCCGCATGCTCCACCGAAACAAATCATTAATTGAATCAGAATCCACCCCACAGATGTTTACACTTTAAACAAAAGTGAAGAGGTAAGGAGTAATCCTAAAGGAGGAGCTAAAATCCTAATAAAAAAATACTCTCCACTCTCACATTCAGACGCTTGCAATGTCCAGGGTCATGTGTGACTAATGATTAGTCACTGGATGGTTAACTGGTTTATCTTCATCTCTGACTGACACAGAGCCTCTGTTGGGCCCCAGAGCAACATTCCACTTGGGGGTCCCCCCCACCTACGCACAGTACTGTGCAAAAGTGTCGGATAAAAAATATTTGCTTGAGTAGCAAGAGTTTTTTTCACACTCATATTATTAGATGAAGTGACTAAAACAAAGCAGAATAAATACAAAGAACTTTATACAGTAAGGAGTGATTTTATGTTCAGTATATCAGTGTGTTCTTGTGGAAGTCCAGTTTTACTTGTAGCATCCATCAGAAACCTGGTTTGACTCAAGCTGACCTTCATGAAATGAAATCTTTTACAAACAAAACAAATCTTGATACTTTTTCTTGTTTGTTTGCATTTATTCTGTTCTAACTTTACTCAGAGAAAGACACATTATCACACTGAGAAAAATGGCTTTAAACACAGGCACACACACACACACACACACACACACATATATATATATACACACACACAAATACATATATATATACACACACATATATACACACACACACACACACACACACACACACACAC
>JBBPCY010000082.1:8871521-8889357 GCA_037974405.1 Brachyalestes nurse
TATATATCTATATCTCGCTCTCTCTCTCTCTCTCTCTCTCTCTCTCTCTCTCTCTCTCTATCTCTATCTATCTATCTATCTATCTATCTATCTATCTATCTATCTCTCTATCTATCTATCTATATATATATTTCACTCTACACTGTTTACTACGTACATTTTATGATGCCAGTGGTGAATTGATGACGATTATTAGAGATAAATACCCCATTACCAGGTACGGTGGTCATGTCCAAAGTTTTTTCATTTTGATCCAGTGTTTCAGGATCTGCCCCATTTAAAGGACCCATTTTGTAGAAAACCCATTTTCTTGAACGAGGTGAACATTCGCTCCCCTGTACATACAGTCACCGTATGGAAACTAAAATGTAAAAAAGCCACATTTGAATTCTCTGTTTGAGACCTCATGAAAGCCATTGCATTTACATGTATCTGCTTACTCACCCTACAGGAGTGTAGCCCTGCTTGTTCATGTTGAAATGAAAAAGAATGATTCAGCATGAACTGCTTTTTGACTATCAACCGTAAAGGTTCGGGAACAGAAACAGTCTGTTTAACTCCAAAGGATATATAGAGAAGAAAGAAAAGGGTCATGTAACAACGATTTTGGACTGTCAGTAGTACATAAATGCACAAAAATGGACCAACAATTGATAAGATCATACTTTGAATGTGTATTTTTCCTGTATGTATCTCTCAGTGCAGATGCACACATTCACATTTATGAAATCCACCTGCATTAGCTTTATTTTATTTTAGGTTGAAAAAAATGTAGCCTAGAGCCCCATCATTGCTTAAACATTCTGCTCTTCTAGTACTGTAATGGAAATATGACGTTAAATGTAAGCCCAGAGATTTACCTACACTAATGGACAAAAGTATTGGAACACTCCTCTTAATTACTAAATTCAGGTACTAAATTCTTGTGAAGAACAGTCTAAAAGCTTCAGCAGGCCAAGAGTTCAACTTTGTGGACGCAGTTTGGAGAAGACCCTTTTCTATTCCAGCATGACTGTGTCCCAGTGCACAAAGCAGCTCCATAAAGACATGGCTGGATGAGTTCCGTGTGGAAGAACTTGACTGCCCCGCACAGAGTCCTGACCTCAACCCCATCCAACACCTTTGGGATGAACCGGAACGAAGATTGTGATCCAGACCTTTGTCCAATATCAGTGTCTGACCTCATAAATGCTCTACAGAAAGAATGGGCACAAATTACCACAGGAACACCAAAATCTTGTAGAAAGCCTTCCAAGAAGAGTGGAAGCTGTTTTAGCTGCAAAGGGGTGACCAACTCCATATTACACACCCAGAGTCTCTCCTCAGCGCATTTACCAACCAACGCAATCTCGCCTTTCTTACTTTTCCAATTCTAACTGTCCCTCTAATGAATGAATTCCTGATCCTGTCCATCCTCATCACTCCCAGTGCAAATCATAACATTTTCAACTCCGGCACCTCCAGCTCTGCTTCTTTTCTTTTCCTCAGTCTCCAAACCATGAAACCACACAACATAGCTGCTCTCACATGGTATTCAAGAAGCAGGAGTAAAGCAGAGGGCTGATCTTGGATCAGATTCCTGTCTATGAATGACCGTTATTGTCATAATCAGCTCACCTACTCCTGGGGTGGTTTGTGAAAACAAACCCTGTTGTCTTAAAGGTTGCCCGAAGTGTTTGGCTACATGGTCAAGTTTGGCTAATTTTTAAAGCTCACAAGAAGTCATACTGTGTACTAAACCACCAGTTTAGTGAAGAGCTAGAGGTTAGACTTTTCTTTTCATTCCAATGTTGAATGATGCCTGTATTGTACTGTACTGTACTGTACTTTTATAACACTGGTGAAAATGTCATGAAAGTTTTTTTTGTGTGTCCCTTGTCTAACTGCAGATTCCCTCTTGCGAGACCCAACATCTGTGGGAAATGGGTGGCCGCCATGAAGAGGACCAACTTCAAGCCCACAAAATACAGCAACATCTGCTCTCAGCACTTTACCAAAGACTGTTTCAAACGGGAATGCAACAATCGGGTGCTGAAGGAGAACGCCGTGCCTTCCCTCTTTAGTTTCAGTAAAATGCAGATGAAGGTAGGTTCTGGAAACTGTGATACACTCGTGATGAACTTCAGAATAGGGTTTTGTGTTTATAGATTTCATTTTGTTATTATTTTTTACATATATATTTAGTGAATGCCAATTTCCAAAATCTTACCATGTGCAGTAAATTTCATTATGTGCAGTATCTTATTACGTTCAGTGGTGTTACCATGTAAAATATCACTACTTATGTCAACATTACTTACATACTACTTATTTCAGTATTACTTATATATAACATATCACTACTTTGTGCTATAACATACTCCACCATTTGTGTCATTAGTTATTCACTTAACTGTAAGTTATTTGTCTATAGTATTAATACCCCAACACTTGTGTAGGTAGTCTAGTGCATTTCTTATGAAGGTTTTTCTGGACTTTTATTTAGACTTTATATTTAATATTGTGCTCGTTTGTGTGTCTCTGTGCCTCTCTGCAGAGTGCATAAGCACTTTCCCCCGGGATCAGTAAAGTTTTCTGATTCTGATTGCTTAGTAAAGGTGTAAAAATGTATTGATCTCAAGGTGCTGGCTCAGTTTGAGGACTATATTTATAAAGTTCTGATTCTGCAGAAAAACAACATTTAGGTGCTAAAAATAGTTTTGCTGCTTTTTATCGGCTGTATTTTATAACTGTACTTCCCCAATTCCCTCTGTCTTACAGGCAGAACCACTAGAGGATGCCATCACCCCAGAGATGGACTTCCCTCTGGCCTTATCCAGCATGGACACGCAGGAGCAGGAGGCTGACGTAGACCCTCCAGACTCTGAGCTGACTGCTCCCAGCCCCACCCCAGTCCCACTTTCCACCCCAGACCACCAGCCCAGCACTTTTGTCTCCTGCGACCACAACTACACGGTGGAGGACACGGTCCAGCAGAAGAAACGCATCGACCAGCTGGAGGAGCAGCTGGATAAACTGCGGAAGAAGCTGAAAACGGTGCGACAGAAGTGCCGGCGGCAGGAGCGGCAGCTGGAACGTTTTAAAGCCATGGGGGACTTCCCTAAAGCTGGCAAGGGGCTGGCGCTGGGAGAGAGCTACGTCATCCTGCCCAAAGAACTCTTCATCGTCCTCAAAGGAATAGACGCCATTGACGGATTGTGAGAGAGGGCGGGGTGTCTCTGCGAAATAGGTGGCACAAAGAGACTGTATTCAAAAGATCTTTTCTTGGCTACTTTTTTATGTTTGGGATTTGAGAGGTTTTTAATTTCACTTCATAGTTCTCTTCTCTCTCCCCTTGACTTAGCATTAGGGTAAGTTTCGCATGTGGCTACACAAATACAGGTGTTAGGCTTTGGGGGGGAGGTATTTAAGCCAAAATTAAGAATCACGCTGCTTTCGTTGTCCCATTCGAATTTCTCATCATCATATCAAGCCCATTTTCTTTTTTTCCCTTCAAACCATTTGAACGACCCAAAAATAATCTGAATAAAATGTTAAACGGGAATTCTGACACTTTTCCTGCATATTTAAATTCAGATCAAACTTATGAAAAGTTGAACCAACAGTGGTTCAGAGTAGTTTGGCGTGGGATATTAGTAATCTAGAATATTTCAGTATTTTTGTTCACAGTGGTGGTAGGAAAGGAAGGCGTTTAATGCCTTTAAGAGCTACCTCACAGGAATGTATGCTTTTGGATACGCTGCTCGAAGACTGGCGCATTGTTCATTATCATTTTGAGAAGATTTTGGCGAAGAGATACATTCAGGGTGTTGTCAGGCAAAATAGTCCCCCCCCAGACTTAACCACAATATTATCATTATTGGCACTGCATGGCAATTCACTGGTCGTTTTTGGATCGCGAATAAAACAGCTATGTTTGTGACCCACCACTGTAAAGAGATCGGAGAATTTCTTTACCACTTCACCGGATGACATTGTTTACATCGAAACCACGAAATTGTGCAAACTAGCAGAATTCCCGTTTAACATACATTGACATTTTTTCCTTCTCTTTGGAGCTGTAAGGTTTTTTTTTTTTTAAAGACGTTGACAGTATACCATACTGAGGTCAAATGATGGATGGCATTGTGTTTATGTATCTTTGCATTCATTTTGACAGAACGTTCTGCTACCGCCAACCACATAGGGCACATTTCCTTTGCACAATAGCACTTGAACTTTGTCAACTACTTAATAATAGGAATTTCTCTGTGTACAAATCTGGACCTATTGTACTGACTAGCTCTTAAAAAGTTTTTTTTTCTCTCTCTTTTCTTCTGAAGGCCTCCAAGTCTTCAGAAGTAGAGCAAGGTTTTTATAGCACTTATTGAGACGTCGATCTGTTACTGGTGTGATGAGATCTCCGTGCGTGTGATTGAAGTTAACATACTTGAACATTAGACATAAAGTGATTTGTTCTGAGTCGCGACCACAACGGTGGTGTTTCGTCTTGACGGCTGATTCAAAATGTGAAAACTGCTTGTCTTTCTTGCATAAACGGTCTTCAGTCACGGATTACAGCGAGCCGCTCATGCCAGCTGACCACATCACACCTCCTCTCCCGGAGTTAAACGGGCAGAATGCTTCTAAAGTTGAAAGGATAAAAATCTGAGACACTGATTTCTCTTCCAGAAAAGGACAAAGCCTTCTCAGAGAAGATCTCTCGGCTGCCCCAGCTGGAGCACCTTAACAGAACGCGCCGATGCAGGAATGGCCATTGATGTCACTTTTCAAAGGGCTTTTTTTTTGTGGTCCTGTGGAATCTGTTTGGTAGCTTAGTGATAGTTATTGTTCCCTGAACAGTAAAAATGTTGAAATCAACGAAAGCCATATTCACGAAATGTGCTTGGGCTTGGAATTGTTGGCTGAATCATAGCTGCCTTACCACCACAGTGTAGTCCCTGATCTGGATGGACTGACTGACTGAATACAGATGTATTAGATTCAACCCGTGTCTGTGTTTTAATGCATTTTCCCCTCCTGTTACTGTTTATGATGATGCACTTTCTCTTAAAGAATGTCTAGCCTTGTTTTTTCGAGGAAGATTCTCACATCATGTCGCACCATGGAAGCAACCCAGAACAAATTCAGGAGGTGTAGAGATCCTTCAGCAAACCTCATCATGCTGTTGGGAAACACATGGTTTTTCAGTTACATTCGATATTTTTGCCAAACTCTCAGTTTAAATAGTCCATCTTCATTGTTTTTTTTTTAAATTAAGTTTTTTCTTAAGACATTAGTGGGGTTCTACACAAATAAAAGCAGCCATCTTTCATTTTTACAACCTCTCCATTATCCATCCATTTAAACATTTGCTATTTTCATCACTGTGCCTTAAAGACTGCAGTGTGTAAAAGACCACTGCTCTGGTTAGCAGTCTGGGCTAAAACATTCCGAATATCTTTATAGTCTAAAATAATAAATACACCATATGGACAAAAGTATTGACGCCTGACCAATAAACCAACAGGAACTTTAATGATATTGCATTCAAAAACAGACTTTAATAAGGAGTTGGTCCCCCTTTGCAGCTATAACAGCTTCTTGGAAGGCTTTCCACAAGATTTTGGAGTTTCTGAGTGAATTTGTGTCCATTCATTCTGTAGAGTATTTACGAGATCAGGCATATTGGATGAGAAGGTCTGGATCACAATCTCCATTCCAATTCATCCCAAAGGTGTTGGATGGCGTTGAGCTCAGGACTCTGTGTGGACCAGACAAGTTCTTCCACACAGAACTACATGTCTTTATGGAGCATAGTCATGCTGGAATAGAAAAGGTTCCTCTCCAAACTGTGTCCACAAAGTTGAAAGCATGGTGTTGTCCAAAATGTCTTGGTCTGCTGAAGTATTAAGATCGTCACTGGAGGTAAGGGGCCTGAGCCAACAGGTGTGTTCCAATCCTTTTGCCCCTATGGTTTATGTAAGCTGGATTTTGTGACCTCACAAATACAGTGGATTCATAAAGGGCTGTTTCAGGGCTTGAGAGTGGCCCGACTGTCATAAATTCTTGATGATGCCACAGCCATCCTGTTGCCCTCGCTCTGTCCAAGTAAAAGAGATTGCTCTCACAAACCCCACCCCATCACTCAGCATGATGATGGCCAACACTGTACGCTACTCAGAGAAAGCGGTTCCTGTAATACCATGTGATAGTGAAAGTCCTAGCTAGTGGGTGAAAGCAGGCATGACTGCTTTTGGGAAACTCACATACCTACATACATACTTACATTCTGTAGAAACTTTGGTTTTCCGTGTTATGAGCCCTTTAATGTTTCAAAAGCTACTTTTGAATTCAGGGCAAGGCCTTAAATTCATGATGTTCTCTCTTCTGATACTGGATAAGGCTCTTTCTGCTCTGTTGAGAACGTCAGATCCAAGTGGATTCAAGCCTTTTTCTTTTTATCCATCCTGAATTTCTTCGAGCAGTCACATCAAGGAAGAGCACAGTCTGAAAAAAAATGGAACTTAAACATACTATAATGATTTTTTAAAATGGCTGCCTTTTTTCCTTTAATAAACCTTGAGAAGGTTCGTAATGTTTGTGTGGGGTTTATGTGCCAAAAGCAGCCCTAATTACTTTTTAATGACAATTTTCTGTCATCTTTTCATCCCTTCAAATGTGTTTTTATCCTGTTCCAGTCCCTCTCCTCCTTTTTCTTGGTTGTAAATCATTTTCTTCAGTTGCTCCAGAGTTTCATTGCAGCTTTCAGACTGGATGCCACTCTTTAATCCCTACCTGAGCAGGACTGAGTCTGCTCTAAATGACCTGTTTGTGCGACTATTGCAGGTGTGTTAGAGCATCAGTACTATTTGTGTTGATTGACAGCTCTTTTATTGGTTATTTTTGCCATTTTGTCAAGAGCAAAATTTGGCCAAGAGCAAATATAATTTGCTTTTAAGGTCATTTCCAAACATTTAGGGACCTACAACCCCAGTCATATTGTGTCCTATGCAAAAATGAATGAATTTATACTTTATTCATTTTGATCAGGAAGAAATGAGTAATAACTGCAGAACAATAAATAACTACATGGTGAATCGATTCCTCTCAATGGTGTATTTAAAATAAATAATGCATAAATTGCAACTATGTCCCCAGCAGAAGCAAATACATGCATAAATGCTGTACAGAATGAATGGGCACAAATTCCCACAGAAACTCCAATGTCTTGTTGAAAGCCTTCCAAAAAGAGTGGACACTGTAACAGCTCCAAACGTATTTTAAAAGAACAATATAAGACTTTTGTTATAAGTTAATGGACGTGTTCTTTAGTGCGAGTCGTGATCTGTGTCCACTAGATGGCGCTGTAGTCAAACTCTTGAACAATGACTGTCACTCTCAGACTCGATAATATAAACCCTGTTTTTGAGTCCTTTGTTATGATTCAGGCCTGTTTTCTCTGCGTTTAAATAATGAAATTTGCAAATTAAAATGATCAACTCCTACATAGTGTGCTTGGGTCGATTCTTATCTCTCGGCTCTAATAGTCTCAGATATTCACATTTCAAATTACGCGCTTCAGTGAATCGAAGATTCAATTCAGCGAGTCAGTGATTCAATCAGGTGAGGGCAGGAGGGAGGAGCTCAAGGTGTGGAACTTTGTTTTTGTTTGTGTATCGGGGGGTTGTGTACACAGTGTGTACGTTATTGTTTGTTTGGGGTCTCACAAAGTGTGTACGTTTTTGGGGTTTTTTTGTTTGGGGGTTACAAACTGCCCGTTTTTGTTGGGGAGGGGATCACAGTGTAAGTTTTATGTTTATTTGTTTTTGTCTGGGGATAGGGCTTACAAGGTGTTTACGTTTTTGTTTGTTTGAGGGTCACAAAGTGTATTTTTGTTTGTTTCGGGAGGGGGCTCGAAAAGGTTTTTTTTTATTTGTTTGGAAAGGGGGCTTACAAAGTGTATATGTTTTTGTTTAGGGGTCACAAAGTGTGTAGGTTTTTGCTTGTTTGTTTGAAGAGGGATCACAAAGTGTGATTTTTTTGTGTGTGTTTGGGGAGGGCAGTCACAAAATGTATGATTTTCTAAAAATTGTTTCTAATGACCTTGATGTAAAACTTAATCACTGACAACTTTTCTTTTATGTATATAAGCAGTTCAGTCATGTCAACATCTGTGTATATACTTCATTATTTTAAAACTTAATTGAAATCTATAAAATATCCACTCTTTTTTATACTTTAATACAAAATACACTATATAGAAAAAAAAGGAATGGGACACCACTCAGGGTTTGAGCTAGACCCCTTACTTCCGGTGAAGGACAATCTTAATGCTTCAGATGCTTCCAACTTTGTGGACACAGTTTGTTCAAGTACCTTTTCTATTCCAGCATGACTGTGTCCAAGCTCCATAAAGAACATTGCTGGATGAGTTTGGTGTGGAAGAACTTGACTGGACCGCACAGAGTCCTGACCTCAATCTCATCCAACACATTTGGGATGAACTGGAACGGAGGTTATAAGACCAACGTCTTATCCAACGTCAGTGTCTGACCGCATAAATGCTCTACATAATAATTTGGCACAAATTCTCACATAAACTCCAAAATCTTGTGGGAAGCCTTCCAAGAAGAGTGGAAGCTGTTGTAGCTGCAAAGGGGACCAACTCCACATTAAAGTTACGTTATTTAAATTTCCTGTTGGTGTAATTTTCAGGTGTCCCAATACTTTTGTCCTATCCCAATTTGGAAGCATGGCGTTGTCCAGAACATCTTGGTATGCTAAAGCACTAAGATTACACTACCACTTGAAGGAAGGTGCCAAGCCCAAACCCTGGATTAAGAGGGTATGCTCAGGTTTGCTTTGAATCGGCTCCTCCGACTCGCTGGAAAGAGTCGGCTCAAAAGAACCGGTTCGCTAAGGTGTCGGATCTCAGTTACGCAGATGGCAGTGTGGGAGTCACGGAGACAGGGATTTACAGACGGAGCGACGATTAGAGGAAAAAGTGCGAGATAAAGTGCGGCAGAGGTGAGTAAGAAGAGGGTACATCTTGCAGCAGGTGTGAAGGAAGGAGAGAAAGTGTTTTGGGCTGGTTTGGAGGTTCTTTTTTTCATGCAGCTGTTTGTTTTCTGGATGTTGAGACTGAAAGTGGGTCCTTTTTTAAACCTCAGACTCTTTAGTGTACAGTTTGGAGGCTGCAGGGCTCAAGCTGGCAGTGCTCTCACAGTGTGATTTCCGAGGGTCTGTATTTTGGTTGATGTGTGTTTTTTGAGCATGCACAAATACAGTGTGTGTGTGTGTGTACTGGGGAGGGCGTCTATTACACAACACGTGTAGAGTTTTAACCCATACAGGTCCATCTCTGACACTTTTACATTTCTCTTGTCCATGTGACTTGAAGTGAGCTTTAATGTTAGGCACTTTTAGGTGTATGCTCTAACAGCATGGACACAAAGTTCATCCATCACTTTAGACCAATCAGAAGAAGCTCTGGCCTTTTTTCCTTTGGACATGAGTGGATTAATGAGGTTTGCTGTCTCAGATTTGTGAAATGGAAGAAGAAATAGTAAACTCTATGTGTTGAACTCTAAATTAGTCTTCTTCAGTTGTGGCAGATCTTCCAATGTGGCGCTAGCAGGTCAAGCACTGGACAAGAGCCTTATAGAAGCAGGTGGACACCCTTTAACATGTCCATTCTGGTGTCCTTTCTTCTGTTGTTTTTTTATTATTAATATTTTATTGTATTTTTTGTTTTTGTTGTGAACTGTTCTTTTCATTTTGGTTTCACACAGTACATCAGAATCAGAAAACGTTATTGATCCCAGAGGAAATTGCTTGTGTTACTGCTGCACAGACACACAGAGACAAGAACAATATAAAATATAAAGTCTAAATAAATCCAATAAAACATCTGTAGAGCAACCTCAATATGACATACACTATGCTAACTATACAAATGCTGGGTATAAATACTATAGATAAGTAACAGTTAGGTGAATTACTGGTAACACAAATGGTGGTTAGGTGTTTGTTATTGCATTTAATAGAGATAAGGAGTATATAAGTAATACTGACATAAGTAGTGATACTAGGTAAGACTGTTGCACATAAGATATTGCACATAATAATAATGTTTTAGCTACTGATAAGAACACTGCACGATATTGCACATGGTGGACTATTTCACTTAATAGCAAAATAATAACACCTTCTGCCTTCTGTAAAAAGTCCATATCCCACTTTTATCCCATTATTTCACACCCCCCTAAGGTCCTCTTATGACATCTGTGTAGTTTTATGTACAAGAATCAATTGTCTTTTTTCTAAAGTCCCTTTTGAAGTTAATAAGCTGTGTTTGTTACTGTGCCTTTTAAGTGTGATAGATGTAAAAGACCTCTGTTCTGATTGCCCAGTATCGTGCCCCATTCCAAAAGCTGAAACACTCCTTATTCCTTCAGCAGTTGAACTGCTGTAGGCTGAATAGACATGCTTATGTAATATTAGTTTGGATGATGACATCACAAAAGGTAATAATTCAAAATGCTGTATTTTCTTTTTTCCTATGACATGGGTGCTTTAAAATCCAGTTGGGCTCAGACAAATCCTGCCAGAATCTGTTCAATATTAGGTTAGATTTTGGTATAAAGCTTCTTACTGAATAGCTCAGTAGATGGATGGGAACTTTTGCTCTTTCATGGCCAGCGGGAAGAGCAAGAACAGAGATGACCTTTAATTACGAAGTCAGGAGTAACTGCCGGGTCTAAAGGGAGGAAACATGGTCAACAGCACAGATTGCAACTGTCTGCTTTCCCACAGAGGAGAAAATAATCCGTACCTGTCCGTATTCACCTGCTTTATAGTGGATATTTTTAGCCTGACGCTGGAGTACAAAGGAAGAATAATAATGTTCCTTTAAAAGTGTCATGTCATGTGTTCTGCCAGCAGAGCTTCTGGCTTCCTCAAATTTCAAGGTTTATTTAATTGTTTAAGTCCTGCTGGGCCTGCACTGCCATTATTATTAAAAGAGTCCCCCAGTCTGCAGTCCTCTATGCAGAAAACACACAAAGAGGCAATTTGCATGACAATATACAGACCATGACCTATACATGCAAAACAATGTCCATTGATAGTACTGGATGATTAGAGAGCTGCTGGGTTGTAGTGGCTGTGTATAGCTGTGTTATAGTAGCTGTGTATAATTGTGTTATAGTACCTGTGTATAGCTGTGTTATAGTATCTGTGTATAGCGGTGTTATAGTAGCTGTGTATAGCTGTGTTATAGTAGCTGTATATAGCTGTGTTACAGTAGCTGTGTATAGCTGTTACAGTAGCTGTGTATAGCTGTGTTACAGTAGCTGTGTATAGCTGTGTTACAGTAGCTGTGTATAGCTGTGTTACAGTAGCTGTGTATAGCGGTGTTACAGTAGCTGTGTATAGCTGTGTTATAGTAGCTGTGTATAGCTGTGTTATAGTAGTTGTGTATAGCTGTGTTATAGTAGCTGTGTATATCTCTGTTATAATAGCTATGTTATAGTAGCTGTGTATAGCTGTGTTACAGTAGCTGTGTCTAGCTGTGTTATAGTAGCTGTGTATAGCTGTGTATAGCTGTGATATAACTAGCTAAACTAGTGAAAAACAGTAACGGAAAGCCTCTCAAAACCAGAATTTTGTCTGTACTGTTGTCCAATTGTATATTTATTATATATTGGTATTATATTGAGGATTTTAATCCGTGTAGTCCCACAAACTTAGATAATGGTCTGAGAATTCACTAATGTTAGTTTTGGCCTAAGGGTACGGTTATGGTCTGATACTAGCCTTTTAGGTGACCAGTGGTCAGAGATTGCAGTTTCAAGGCCCTGTCGTTGATTCTCATTTCACTGTACATGCTCAGCCTGTCATAGTCCAAGTCATCTCTTGATTTTCATGAGATGACTTCTTATAAACAATACATGCACTGTGTCAAAAGTATGGGGAAATCTTGTTTTTCGGAACTTTTGTATGTTTTGTATGTGTAGTGACAGTGCTACCTTAGATATAAAAACCAAATTCCATTCATTTCATCTTTTTGTCATAATGTCAGCATTCAAAAAGATCAGTACTTAAAACTTTCAATTGAATAAGTCATCTTTGGGGAGCTTTTAACAGTAGTTTGGAAAGCTTTAAAATCATTACTAGAATTTGGGCTCTTCCCTCTTTATTTGCTAAATGAAATGATCTACATGAAACACAGGGCCCTGAAAACAGTGCTGTGTTTTAGGCGCCTATGTTTCCAGGGATCTTTGTTTCTTAGGCCCTGTTTCCTCTTTGTTATTTTGGAACTGGCCAGGTGTTCCCAGAGCCCCGTTTCCTCATTGAAATGTTCTTAGAAACTACTCTATGTTCCCGTGGCTCCATGTCTGTACCTCATTTTCTCAACTCTATTCCCTAAACATTAAATCAGCATTAGAGCTGCACGATATGCACAAAATATCGGTATTGTGATTTTACTGCTACATATTGCGATTGCAATGCTTTTCAAGATATTAAAAGGTTTGTTTCCTCACTTTTCTGAAACCAAAGAGGTTTAAAATGTATATAAATATTGTTTCAAATGGGACATTTACTCCCTCATCCATGTAGTCCATATGTGGGAAATAAGCTACAAAAACAGCCAACTTTTTTGATGTCACCAAACCAACACATTTAAATATTAGGCTTTTGTTGGATTACATGAAGACCTCGATTAATCAGAACGCTCGTTAACTCCTGGAGCTGTGATTGGTCACCCTGTCGGAAACACTGTGATTGGTTAGAGGCTCATTTGTTATATTGCAGGCTTTTGTGTTATCAGTATTGCAGAGACAGATATTGTGATAACGATTAACAGACGATATATTGTGCAGACCTTGTGCAGAGTGAGAGAGGCAGTCAGTACCTACCAGTCAATACTGCTTAGGCCCTTAGAGCCACAGCAGACCACACTGTTTTAAAACATATTTTTAGGAACACTCAGTCTTTTGAAGTATGACCTTTAGTGAGCCCATGCCCTTTACCAGGACCTTATTAACTGTCATAGCTTTCCTTAATGTGTCATGATGTCATGTAATGTACTAAACTGGGCCCTGGGACCTCAGAACATCAGTATGGTATAGTGTGGAATTTTTTATGTTTTTTTATTGCATTTTATTCATTTTTCTTTTGCAGATATTTGCAGTAATAGTGAGAAATTTCACATTTTGAAAGGAAGCGAGTCCTCTCTAAGCTTAGCATAAATAAACTTTAATATTAGGAAGAGAAAAGACAAACCTATTACAATCTGTCACCATCCGGCAGGATCTCTTCTCTGCTGTAATTGAATTTAAAGGCTGTTACGCAGTGACTCATTCACGTCCAGAGGCCATAGCTGCAGTCTGTCACTGGCTTTATTGTACTGAAGCCCTACGGCTCTCTGGTGCTGAGGGACATGAGAGGTCAGTTCTGCTACAACAGAACAATTACAGTAATAAGTACAATTATAATAATCATTCAAATGTCCGACAGATGACAGGGCAGAGCATGGCTGGCCTTTTATAACAAGCATTGTTATTTTAAAAAAATCACCCTTTTCAATTAATCCAATTTCAGTCGATCAGCCAAGACGTGATGGGTGTATAAAGTTTGCTTCTTTAGTTTCAGTACTGGACCTATGGAGCTAATATAGTTAATAGAGGTGGGAGAAAAACATCAAAATATCAATGTATTGTGATATCTTTATTATGATGTAATGTAGATACACTAAATAATATATATATTTTTTATTTTAATTTTAAAATATTTAATAGATTTTTATATTGGTACATACAAAATACCACAAAACCTCAGACGGCAGAAATTGTCTGTTTTGTATGTAACGGGGTCATAAAGTGTCAGAAACTGCAAAAACAAATATATTATACATCTCAATACATCTTTAGTATTCTATTCCTATTGTAGGGCAGATCGGTTTGGAGAAAATATCTTGGGGTTTTTCTGACCAATATTGCAATTATGTTTTAAAAACTATTATTTACAGTTTTTACAAACTGTATCCAGTCAGACTGATTAATTGCTCTATAATGCAGTGATGAAACCTCTGTTGCGCACTGTATTACCATACCTCACTTCATAAAGGCTGCCATCTACTGCTATATAAATGGTTTTACATTGTTCTCTATCTGTGTATTTTGTCTGTTTATTGTTTTTTAGATGACTTTTCTATAGTAATGTATTGTTGTACTATTATACGCTTAATGATGAGTTTACAAGCTTTGGATTGTGAGCTTTGCATTACTACCCAACTTAAGTCTTGTGTAACGTAGCAAATAAAATTGCAGCATTTGCGATCTGAAACTCTTTGAACTTTTCAAGTTGCGATTTTATTATAAATACGTGTCATTTTTCAGCCCCACTTTGTAGCTCCCATGCAAAACTGAAGTACCAAACTTTAGACACCAAACATGCCTTGACTTGTTGACTACAATTTACAAGAAAATTAACATTTGATTTTTCTCTCAATCATCACTTTTTTCACTGATTCTAGTATGGTGTGTGTGGTGAGTAGTTTTAGATGGTCTTATTACACACTTTATACTCATTAATACAGTAATACGCTCATTAGTACAGGCATCAGTACTTCCGTTTGCTCATATTGGTCTGAAAGAGACAGTCAGTGAGTCACTCCAAAGGAATGTATGGGCTCCAACCTCAATAAAACAAGGGCACCGGATGCAAGTTAAACATTGATGGATTCAGTGATTGACTCATCGCACTGTGTGCTGAACAAGCAAGGAAACGCTGCACTGTTTCTGTGCCTCCAAGCCACTAAAATTCAACAGATCATGGAGCTCAAGTGCTACACGCTTGTGTTATTTCTAGGGGTGTAATTCTCAGAATGAGATGATTCCATTGATTATTTTGGAAATCATTTAGCATACAATGAAATTTCACATTCCACAGCTGGGCAGCTGGTGGTTATGGAGTTGCCCCTGTGATCAGAAGATTGTGGGTTTGAATCCCAGGACTGACAGTGGCACCTCTGAGGTACCCTTGAGTAAGGTACCGTCCCCACACACTGCTCCTTGATCTTTAAAGAACATAATATAAAGGTTCCTTGCTAATGGTTGCTCCTACCTTTAAAGGTTCCTCACATACAATAGTGTGTTTATTAATGAGTTGCTGAGCATTTCTGGAGAGTTTATTTTGACTTTTATTTGACTTATCCTGTATTTTACATTGTTCTTAACCCCTGTGTTTCTGTGTGTCTGTGCACTTGTAGCATAAGCATTTTGCTCTAGGATCAATTCAGTTTTCTGATTCTGATTCTGAAATTTGGAAAGGAATTAAAAGTCCAGATTCATAGATGAACTGAGGCATGTACTTTTCTTTATGACTTATTATGCATTTTAATACTACACGGGTAAAACAAATTACAGTGTATTGCAGAATCAAAGTCATAAAATGTGAAGTACCGCAACGATGTTGTATCGTGTCCCAAATATTGTGATGGTATCGAATCGCCGCCTCTGTGACAATTCTCACACATTTCATATAGAAAGGCAGCTCTCTTAAGAGCAAACCATTATTTTCAAGAGTGTATGTAGTTAAATAAATGCATTGGAAACAATAATGTAAAGCTTTTCTTTATTTTTACATTTGGAAAGATTCAAGTTTGAATTTTATTTTGACCGAAGGTGAGTACCTAAATTTGTGAATATTATTATATCAAATTTAAACTGTGATATCTCATTTATCCACTTTCACATCGAGACGCTGTGGTTTGGCATTTGCTTTCTGTCATTTATCTGGTGTATAATGTTCGTTAGCGCTGGGAGCAGTAAGCGGACTCTTACAGACGTTTTCATCTCCTCATGGGACAACAGCAGCCGCCCGGCTGTGCAGATCCCTCCCAGCAAGGCGGGGTGGTGCTTTTGTTGCCAGCAGCGTTGCTGGAGGCATGCCAGGGCACGTGAGTGTGGCGTCCCGACACATGGCAAAGGCTTTTCGGAGCACCGTTGGGAGCAGGTTTAATACAGTACAGTTCACACAGTGCTCTCGTCAGATAATCCTGCTCTCTCTCATGGTGCTTTGTAACGTTTAGTACAAGGTTCAGCAAACTATGACCTCAGCTGTTCTACCTGCTTTATCTCTGGTGAACAAGTCCAAGTCTGATGCAGAACACTTTTTATTTATCAAATTTAGAGCTGATGACTTAGTGGTTAAGGAGTTGCCCTTGACACCAGAAGGTTGTGAATTCGAATCCCAGGACTGTTAGTGGCACCACTGAGGGTCCAGAGAGAACAAGGACAGGTATGTTCTCCTGGACTCCTGGCCCTGGATAGTGAAGATATTTCAGGGATCCCTCTTTTAGACAGTTGGGCCATTTGGGGGCCTCAGACTGTCCCACCCTTATTTGTAGCTAACGTCACAGAAAAGTGAAGTTGATGCCTAGGGATGCAAATTTAATGAGAAATTGCAAGGTCAAGGCTCTCTAATGATCATCTGTATGCTTGTTTGTGTGAATCCTAAACATACATTTCTCCAGTAAACCTTTAACTTTGAATGGTATAGAAACTTTTGTGTGGGTTCTTAAACCCTTGGAAGTCAGAGTGTTTTAGTAAAATCTGATTTCAACAAATAAAAAGGGTCTAAAACCAGTGTTTGTTCTCCTACACACTCGCCGTTCGGTGTTATTTTGCTCGGCACAAAGCCGCCCAGCCATTCTCCGGACACCCTCCATCTGTGGATTTTCCCCACCCACTTGTGGGCGGAGACTATCCTGTAAGTTTAAATTTGAGAGTTATTTTTCAGAAGAGCCATCCATTGACATTCACAGGTTCTTTAGGGAACCAAAAAACCTTTTAAAGGTTTTTAAAGTGACTGAGAAGGTCTAGCTAAGGTGTAAAACCCTGGTTCCCCTATCTACATACATCCCAGAGGATCAGCTGTTAGGAAAAGCTTCATGAAGAGTTTTTCACACAGGACTTCACACAGCCGGGCCCTGGACCTCCTCTGAAACAGGCTTTATACACAGGCCACGTCCATCCGGCTGCCCTGCTGCAGCGCACTCGGGCTTGATCACCGGCCCAGATGGCCTCAGACTGTCATAAACTGTGGATGTGAGTTATTTCAGGATGTTTCTTGTCTTTTTTCGGTTACTTTGGTTTATCGGTTGCTAAGACACTTCTCATTTTATTTTCCTTTGGGAAAATATTCAGTTCCTTTATAGAAGATTCAAATTAGGCCTGTGACACAGCGAGCACCAAGACCACAGTGAGTGACGTTCATACTGAACACAAAATTTATGTCCAAATCTATTTTCATAGAGGACATTCGGAATGAGAATTTTTATGCAGCTTACTTGTTTACGGAGCACCTGCTACAATAGTAGTATAAATATCTAAGCTGACTGATCTCAGACCAGTGTATTCTCTTGATAAAATTGTTAATAATTATTCATCCTAAAGCGTACACAAGAGTAGTTAATGTTTTCAATGTTTTTTTCCTGTACAGAAATGCACAAAATGCTCACCACGCTCTCTCATTACTTTCGACCCACGGAACTTACGAGCGGCATAGCTCCACGGCGCAAGCACCAATCAGCATCAAACTTAACAGTGAGACAGGCCTCCAGGAGACCTTTATAACGAGACCTTGTTTGCCATTCTAGCCCCTGGGGATCCAGAGTTATTAGCCGTAAACCGTTAAAGCTGGAGAGCATTTAAAGGCGCGTCCGTCTTTAAATGTGCTCCGGATCTAACGGTGCATTTTACAGGGACCTTCAGGATCAGAGAAAATGGAGCAGAGTGTGTACCTATTTTTATCTTACAGCTTTTAAAAGTGTGACAGAGTTGGGAAA
>JBBPCY010000082.1:8889457-8911172 GCA_037974405.1 Brachyalestes nurse
CCTTTGGGATGAACTGGAACGGAGATTGTGATCCAGACCTTCTCATCCAACATCAGTGTCTGACCTCATAAATGCTCAACAGAATGAATGGGCACAAATTCCCACAGAAACTTCAAAATCTTGTGGAAAGCCTTCCAAGAAGACAAGAGGCAACACTGAAGCACTAGTTTAAAAAAATCTGTTGCAGGGCTTTAAGCTGTGTGTGTATATGAAATGTAATTATGATGTTCCACTAATGCACGTCTTTCTTTTGGGGTTCCAGAAAGAGATGACATCACGGATGTGTCATTAACGGATGCATTCACACGGACGCTAATGGACCCGAGAGACTTCTCTGTGGAGAGCGAAAGCTACTTTGATGCGGTTGGAAGTCCAGGCAGCTGCAGAAAAGACTGTGAAACCCAAGGACGTTAGTGCTAAGTTGGAAATGGTGTTGGATCTCTGATAATGAGGTCTGATGAACCAAGAGGAAGGCTAGCGTGATCACCTGCTTTCTCACCAAAACCTCTCACTCAACACACACCGCTGTTCACTAATGTTCCCTGCGTGTAACAGCACAATCTGGTGGTTAAAAAGGCACATTCACATTGTGCTACCGAATTAGTCCACAAGGGGGTGATCTAAAACAGAAAAACAGCTTTCTGTGCACTAGTGAGAACAAATGAAACTACTATGCAACATACAGGGTGGGGGATAGTTATATTTCATATTAAAATAATACTTTTAGGCTTCTAAGGACTCATATTTCCTAATTTTACTGCAGTGACATTGTGGATAAATGATTTAATCCCTTCTTTGGCACAAAGCTATGACGGTAACAGTGTATGCGTGCTTAACTTGAACGATTTAATGAATTTGCGGAGTTTGGAGACCACCAAACGGCAAGTTTTATTCCTAATCTGAAACATACCCTTAGTTCTAAATGTAAAGTGGGATGTTTTAGTGACTATGATTCCAAATGTGGTTGGATTTGCAGTGATTTGGATGATATTGAGTGGATTAATAGGTTTTAGGATCAGTGGTCAGAAACTAATACATAAACTGTACAACTGACACTTTACTGAAATTCCTCTGCAGTGCATTTTATGTGTGTGTGTGTGTGTGTGTGTGTGTGTGTGTGTGTGTGGAGGTTCAGAATCACTCTCTGCACTGTCAGGCGACCCCACATTCCTCTTTATGGACCAACATAACTGTGCCTAGGGGCAGCAGACCTCCAGGTCTGTTTTCAATTCGATCTACATTGTTTGGAAGCAGGATTTAGACCTAAATCCCCAACCGAAGCTTCTAATTTCTCCTGTAACCACTGAGTTAAGTTTTACAACATTCTCTCGACTGTCATTTTCTTCTCTCTCACACCGTCGGCCTCCTGTGTTTGATAAACATGCATCTGTCCATGTGAATTCCACAGCTGAAGCAATAAAGATGATTTCAGGTTTGTTTCACTACAGCCTGTGTTGATTTATGAGATTACGCAAATGCTTAAGAGTTTGAGGAGATTTCGACACTCCTATGAATTCAAGTCAAAAATGTTTAACATGCATTATAGTGTTTCAGTGCCTTCCTGAAGAATAAAATAAATAAAAGGCGCGTGTATGGAGTTCATTCTTGACAAAAGTTTTCAATAAAATGAAAATCTCTAAGCAAAATATTCAGATTAAAACAATTAAAAAATGTGAATAATAATTAATAGGAATTTATGATAAATGTCAAGTATTTTTTTAATTAGTATTTTGACTGGCTTTACTTTCTTTTTTTTTTAAATACACTTTGCAGGTATGTTCTTTTTCCCGAGGAATCTCCACTTTGTTTCTGCAGTCTTTGCTTTGTTTTCATTTTTATAGTTGGGAGGACACTTAGAAGAAGGTGTTGACCTTAAGTGTCTGTTGTTCCACTTTCTTTGAGTGACCGGTCCATTAACCCTTAGCCACGCCCACTAAGAAGGTCCTAAATATGGTAAAGCACATTATGTTTCATTGGAATTATTTTTAATTCTTGTATTATAGTATAAGTGTATTTGACCATAAGTACATCAGACCTAGACATCAGATAAAGTTATAATACTAGCTCTATACATGGAATTGTGAAAGTGTTTACAAAGTGTAGCTTACCAGTAAAGGTGCAGTTAATTGTATAGACTTAAATATAGACTTAAAAACACTGGAATTCCTGTAATATTTTTAGCTCTTATTTAGCTCTGATTACAGCTAAAGCCTTTTTTTCGCTTGGAACTGTTATTTTCCAACTGCATTTAAGGTTTTTTTTTCTATTTTAATCAAGTGATTCACTGATCTGAATATAGTGCTTGTCACTCCATGAACTGAATAATAGTTCCTACAGTACAGTTGTAGTTTCCTTTCTCTGTCCTCAGAAATACAGAAATATCAAGACTGCATTTCTTGCTTGCAGCTCTTGCAAAGTCTCCAAATCTCCCCCGTCTCTCCTTTAAGCTCTTTATCAGAAACACTCTCTTTGATTGCTTGTTGTGGATCAGCACAAGTAGCTAAAACAAAAGTGGGTTTCTCTTAAACGATCAGCCTGTTAGAATCCCTTTGTAGGGTATCTAAGATGACCTCTATTCTCTTCAGAGTAAGATTAGACCTTTATTTATCTACAGAAAGGTTTGAGGGAGTGATTTCACTGTGGGTAAGCTTTGGCTAAGCTGTATATAAGACATGGGTGTTCTCTAGCTTGTAGCTTCATTTGTAGGTTAATGTCGAACAGAAATGTCTGAAGGACCCGAGAGAACCAAGATTTGTGGGTCAACATTGTCCTGAAGTTTCTGAAGGAACTGAGAGAATCAAAATTCTTCTTGAAAGCTTCCACATTCAATCAAGCCTATGAAGTTGGTTTGGGTTCCTCTTTATAGAGGTGCTCAGCAATGCTTTGGTTCTTGTTTTTGTGGATCCAGCTAGAAGCCAGAGGCCAAAGTGGGCGACTGTAGGCTAATCCAGCAATGGGGGAGAAATTTGTGTCGTCTGGGCCGCCGGTATGTGTCCAGATCCTGTCTACAGTGGCCCTGGTGTGTTTCGGCCTCTACTGCATCGTTAAGGGAGTGTCCTTTGGCTTCTTCAACTGGTGGTACATCCTGGGGGCTGGCTGCTTTCTGACCACTGCCTTCGCCGCCTTCCGTGTCTACGAGGTGTGTGTGGTCATGGCGCGGAGCGAGATGGCTCAGGCTGAGCCCTGCGGGACAGTGCCCTGAGGAACTAATATCTTCAAACAGGCCAGAAGCTTCAGAACTTATGTTTAGCTCCTAAAAAAGTACAATCTTCATACAGTACAAAGTTCATGGTAGGACCATAACTTCAACTCCAGTTTGGACAGATGAGCCTAGATTCTTCGCCATTTGTAGGGATGACTTGTATGAGGCTGTGCGAGGCATGAGGGCTCTCTAGTTCTAAAATTAATTTCATGGGTTAATCTTGCACTATACTCTCTGAAGGATCCAGGAGAAGCTTCTCAGATTCGTCCTATTTATGCTGCATTGTACAAAAAATTACATACAGCCTTCACTGCATCTACAAGTATAAGATCACTTTGGATGTGTTAGATATTTTAGTTGTAGTTTGGGGAATTCGGAGGAGGGAATCTGATCCTAGGTTAGGTCTCCTGCATTGCTGGGGTGGGAATTCATGGAAAGACAAAAGCAGCTTTTAGAGAAAACCAAGTTCAGCCTCCTAATGAGCAAGCTGATGGTGACCATGGCAAAAACAATACGTAAGAGCTTCTGGAAGGACCGCTGAGAGGAAGCAAGACTCAAAAAAAGAAATTCCCTAAGAGAGAGAGGAAGAAAATCTGAGAGAACTAAGACTCAAAAGCTTACCAGCTGAAGTTTCTTCAGTTTAGATGCATATATATGAATAGTGCTCAAACGTGGATGGAATATGAGTTTCTGCAGATCAGCCCCATTCACCCTCTACAAGCCTTGAAGAATGAATGTCTTCATACTGTATATATGTCTTGCGTATATTGTATGTATATGAGATCAATGCTAGGTTATTGTTTACATATATTTTATTTCACTGTCATAATTAGCTGTAATTGAGTACAGCACAATATCACACCCTCAAGTATTGAATGTTTAGTGTTTAGATAATTATAGCTTTTGATTTGCTGTATTCCATCTGCATCCTGCTTTCTTGTTGCTTTCCCTTTCTTACTAACCAATAGCTTATCCAACCTTATGCTGCATTTTATGTTTCCCAAATGTGTTAAATTTAGTATAAAAAATATGTATTAAAATTGTGCAGGAGGATATTTAAAAGATATGTACTTATTTACTGTTATTCAAAATCACAAAACATCACTTGTCCAGGGGTGCCAAAACTATCGCATACAACCATATGCAGCAAAACCCAAAATACAAAGTAGGCATCAGGCCTGTTCACAGCTACTGACAGCATGACTGGTACTGCGGTGGACTGAATAGTGTGCAAAAGTTCATTGCTTTGCTGATGTGGGACCCAAATCTTTCAGAGAGTTCTGTCTAATGTCTTTACTTGGAGTAAAATGTAGACGACTGAGGGGGACATTTCACAGGCACAAGAGAACAATGCTTCCTTCTTCATCTAGCCAAATACTGATTTCCAGACATGCTTAGAGCAGAACATTCTTTTTATTGGGGGACCTGAACCTTCATATCACTGTAATAGAAACCCTTATGTTGTAGTTCCTCCGAGCTGGTGTAGAACTGCGGTTATAATGAAATTACCTGCAATCATACTGCAGTATGTTACAGGATAATGGAATTTCAGTGAAGTATATTAAAGACAAATGCAGAAATGCTGTTTATAAAACATTTCTCACCAATAAATGCATTTGATGCGGTTTCACTTTCAAGAAGACTGCAATATTGACACTGAAAACCACAGTATTTATTTCATCAATGGTCAGTTTCTGACCACAGATTTGCTCTTATTTTAATATTTTGCATAGTAGACCACTTTCACATTACAATGGAAAATCCAAAAATAAGTTACTGGTATAAACTGGTATAATCTGTTATTTATGGCAAGAAATGTTTCCCCTGTGATCAGAAGGTCATGGGTTCAAATCCCAGGACTGCCATTGGCACCACTGAAATTCCCTTGAGTAAAGTACCGTCCCCACACACTGCTCCCCGGGCACTGGATGCCCACTGCTTCATGTGATGAACGAGTAAAATACAGAGAAAGAATTTCACACAATGGTCACTGTAAGACAGGTGTTCCAGTAAAGTGGCCAATACATGGAAGTATAAGGTTGGCGGTTCTAATAAAATGGAGAGTGAATTGAATATAAGGCTCTCTCTTTTTATACATTCTTCTCCACGTCTGCTTTCAGTGTTGCTTGAGTGAGTTGTGGTAGCACCAGTATTACACAAGCTTGCTCACCAACATGACATTATTTCACAATAGGATGTTTATTGGTCCTTTTAAAGTCATCAGAGTAAAGTTTTCCACCATGTTTGCACAGTGTGCCATGTACAATAGCTCTCCAAAATCTTTCAACAGAAAACAAATATGGCTGCCATCTCCAGCTTAGGATTTTTTTTAATGTACATCTACAGTCTTGGCCTGAAGCTAGTTTACTACTGTGACACAACATTCACCCAAAGCCTTCCAAGTCAACGCAACTGCACACCAACATCACATTTTACAGACATTTTCACAATAACAAAACAAGGATAAACAATGACATTCAGTATGATCTGATACTCTGTTAGTAATCATACAACTGGAATACACAATGTGTGCAAAAGAACTGTAGTCCGTGAATCCCGATCTTAGGATTACATAAACTTTGATACCCTTATGATACATGTCCACCACACAGGAGTGCGGTAGCACACAGTTTCTCCGCAGTGGAGGCTAACAGCGTTAGCATGGGTTTAGCCAGCCTCCTCAGCAGAGCAGTCAATGCCCGCGTAGGTGAATTTCTCATACAGCGTAGTATTTACATACGTCTGGTGGAGAGAGAGAGAGGAGAAATATGTTAGATGAGACGTCGATCTACACATTATCCAGCACTGCCAATGCTATACTGGAGGTTAGACTAGCAGCTATTTCTTGAAAAGCATTACTTTACGTGAGTTTTCAGTATTCATTTCTACACTGCATTACATTGCAATTCTTGAACATTCATTAAAACAGAAGCAACAACCTTCTTACATGTGAACATATAATACAAATTAATGTAAAAAGGCATTTTCATGCTATTACTTGGTCCATAAAATTCCTCATGTAATTCTTACAGTAATGTTAAGCATGGGAAATTACAGGAAAAAAAGGGTTTCTTCTCACATTAACAATGCCCAGTGGTCACTAGCATATGCATAAGTTTTAAAATAACGAAAGAAGCATCTTTGCAACTTGATGTGGTTTTAGGCAAGGGTGTGATGATTTTGCATGCAGTGTGATGATGTGTGATGATTTTGGTGTTGTAAGCTTCCATTATCAATATTATCCTTGTAGCTCCAGTGCAAAACTGAAAAAGCTGGTCTTTGGATACCAATCATGTCTTTGCTGGCTGATTACATTTGGGGTAAACATGAAATCGTACACCATTTGATTTTTGACCTGAAATGCCTTGCCAAGTTTACCTTTCTCTCCTCCAGCATGCGGTTGAGGGACACCAGGATCTGAGCAAATGAGGGTCTTTCATATGGTTTCTCTCTCCAGCACTGCCTCATCAGCTCATAGCTACAAAGAGGGAGAAAGACAGAGGGACAATTCAAGATAATTCAAGGTGGCAATTCAGTCCTCTTCTCTCTGAACTTATTTTTGTAGAAAACAGTTATGGTCCAAAATTGCACAAACTTACACTTCGTCATCACAGTTGAGGGGTTTCTCCAGGCGGTAGCCCTGGGGTAGCTTTTCATAAAGCTCAGCGCAGGTCATGCCACAGTATGGCGTGCCACCTGCAGACAGGCATTAAAACAAAATGCATATTAATGTAATTTGGTCAAGAGCTCCGAATGTTAATCAATTGAAACCAATTATTAAGACTAAATATACTTTATTTCTCCAGGACCAGACTCAAATTCTCTTTACTGAAAGTTTGTGCGATATCAGTGTCCATTTGAAAAGACTTCATGATGTGAATGTACCTAAACTCACCACCTCCCAAAGAAGCACTCCATATGACCACCTGAGAGAAAGAGGGAAAGAGACCTGATCATCTGATTATCAAACCACAATGTTACCATCTCTAAGGCCTTGTTCACATTTTTTTTGTTTATTTGATCCCAGAGGAAATTGATTGAATCCTCTGCATTTAACTCATTCATCCAAGTGATGCAGAGGGCAGCAGTGTGTGGGGATGGTACCTTGCTCAAGGGTACCTCTGGCAGTCTTGGGATTCAAACCCACAACCTTCTGATCGCAGAGGCAACTCCCTGAAGGACACAAGCTGCCCCTTTAACATCTTAACACCATGATCTGACCTTGGTCTTGGCATTTAAGTAAAAATGTTTGAAGTATGGATTCAAATCACTGATTGAATACTCAAAGCTCCCTTTGAGGTTCTTCAGTGAACCACACTAGTGGAATCCTTCTGAAATGAACCCATTTGAAATGAGCAGTTCTCTAAGGAACTAAAGACAACTTGGAGCTGAAACATGGTGCTGGATGGAACCTGGTGAAGTAGCTAGAGAAGTTCCTGCAAGAGAAAATGCGAAAAGCTCTGTAGCTGAGAAAGTTACATAGTCCGAATTATTCACAGTGGTGGTGAATCGAACCAGACATCTCAAGAGTTTAGTGCCTCCCTTACAAAAAGGCAATGCATGAATTGGTTGATTCATGAGAGATTGTTTATTGATTATACTGAAAATGTTTTGGATGAAAATATAAGACATGCATACAGGGTGGGGAGGTTTTCTAGAGAAATGTTATCATCAGTATTCCATATAAAAACACATACATGTAGGTTCATGGGTTATTAAAGATAAAATGGCCATATTCACCACCACCGGAATCAGTTTCAAACCAACCTACTCTGAATGGCTTATTTAAATGTTTCTCGTGGTTGTCTCTCATTGATTAAACAACATTTTTAAAACTTGTAGAAGTTCCTTTTGCATGCACAGTAACATCATGCAGGATTTAATTTAATTGCAAAGCATGAACACTCCCTAGTAGTTCCACTGAAGGCTACTATGAGCACAATCACTTTTCCATTGAAAACTCTGGGTACAAAAACCTGAGATTCTTACACGTCACTGTTGGTTGTATACACGCTGTAGTTCAGAGACTCGATGGCCATCCATCGTACGGGTAAGCGACCCTGTAGACACAAAAGAGCAACAATCTGTTCATCACAACCAACATGAGAACAGATTATCATGCAAAATTATCATATTAGCTATGCTCATCATATTTGTGCCAACTGTTTTATTTTCAATTACCATTGTCTTCTTCACGTACACCTCCTGCCCTCGCGAGAGGCCAAAATCTGCAATCTTTGCCACAAAATTCTCCCCCACTAGGATGTTTCTGGCTGCTAAATCTCTGTGGATAAACTGCAGAACAGACTAATTTCAATCAGTTAAAATTGACATCAAACACAGAAAACTCACACATGTTTTTGGATGGATCACTATGAGTTCTATATGGGGTTCCTGTAGATGGGTGATCCACAAAAATACGTTCAAGTGGTTACTTTCTTAAAGTACCTTTTTATTACCTTTTTAAGTCAAAGGTTAATATAAAAAAGTATGGAATCCGATGCCCCTTTTTCTACTGTGTGAGTCACAAACAGTGTTATGCTAGTTCACACTAAAAAAGAACTAGTTCAAATATCAGATCATTCAAATAAAAATGAACTAGTTCACATTCAGTTTCTTTTTTTAAACCAAGTTCACTGCTCAAACAATGAACTAGTTCACATTCGTTCATTCTATCTGTCATTGAACAATTACAAGGCATAAATTACATTAAAAACCCATTTTGAGGTTGAGAATAGATCTTACCACTTAAGCAACACATCATGTAATGCTGAAAGTGATAGTGCTGAAAAGAACAAAACTAAAAGTAAACAAAACGCGTGGTTTTCCCATCTATCTACACCGATTTCTTAAAAAAAAACAGACTAAAATGTTTAAAAAAAACTGCCTTCTGCAGAGGCGTCCGATCATGCTAGTCTGTAATCAGCAAACATTAAACGTGAACTGCGTTCAGTCTCGCGAGAGTGAACGTCACTCGCGTCCACGTTTATAATTTGTGAACTGATTCGTTCAGTTCAGCTTTTACGAAAAATAGAAATGTGTTCAATGAACGCTGTTCATGCACAACACTGGTCACAACAATGAAATCATGATTAGGAAATAATTAGGATCAGCATGCAGTCACTAGGGTTAAATAGTAAGTTGAACTTAACTGGCAATTGAGTTCTAATATTAGTTATGAAGGCTCATGAAAACATTTCAAAGACAGCATCAGTTACTGTTACAGAGGACGCCCTGTAGTGCTCACCTGTTTCTGACTCAAGTAATCCATCCCTCGAGCCACATCTGCAGCAAAGTGCAACAGCTGCTGTGAGGAGAGTGTGGACGCTGTGCTGTTAGCGATGGCGAAGGCTGGGTCAGTCTCCAGCACCCGGCTCTTCCTCAGAAAGTCCAGCAAGTTGCCATGAGGGGCGTATTCAATAGCCAAATACAGATAACCTGAGGAGGAGACGTGGGTCAGCATTTAGTGATCTGTCACAGAACCGAACATTTATTTGAAATCTGGGCTGGCTTATACACTATATAGACAAAAGTATTGGGACACACCAGGTTTGGGTTAAACCACTTTACTTCCAGTGAAGGGCAATCTTAATATTTCAGTATACCAAGACATTTTGGACAACACCATGCTTCCAAAATTGTGGACACAGTTTGGGGAAGAACCTTTTCTACTCCAGCATGACTGTGTCCCAGTACACAAAGCAGCTCCATAAAGACGTGGCTGGAGGAGTTCAGTGTGGAAGAACTTGACTGGCCTACACAGAGTCCTGACCTCGACCCCATCCAACACCTTTGGGATGAACTGGAACGGAGATTGTGAGCCAGAACTTCTCATCCAACATCAGTGTCTGACCTTATAAATGCTCTACAGAATGCTTGGGCACAAATTCTCACAGAAACTCCAAAATGTTGTGGAAAGCCTTCCAAGCAGAGTGGAAGAGAGGGGACCAACTCCATATTAAAGTCTATGTAGTTAAATGTAAGTC
The DNA here is from genome assembly GCA_037974405.1 of Brachyalestes nurse. Classification (NCBI taxonomy): domain Eukaryota; kingdom Metazoa; phylum Chordata; class Actinopteri; order Characiformes; family Alestidae; genus Brachyalestes; species Brachyalestes nurse. The sequence continues at coordinate 8,899,646 of JBBPCY010000082.1, forward strand.
CCCATTGGTGTAATGGTCAGGCATCCTAGTACTTTTGCCCATATAGTGTAGCTAGCTAACACATGTCCATTGTATGGAGTAAACATGTTCTTATTACACAAAGATGATTATCACTGTATGATAGAAGATGTTAAGAAAACAGAAGAGCTGTTTCCTTAAGAATCCCAGTTAAGAGAGCACTACTAAACTCAAATTTGGTTGATTTTAGAAGTTTCTTTGCACTACTCTGGGATAGAATAGGTCTAACGTATTCCTCAAATGTTAAAAAGTTACCTTAGTGCAGTGGTTCCCAACATAGAGATTGCAGAGGGTGCGCACAATTTTGTTTGCACTGTATGTATAGGCCTAGTTGCTGATACATCTCTGTACATCTTATGTAAGGTATGTGTGTGTGTGTGTGTGTGTGTGTGTTTGTGTGTGTGCATAAGAGTATAAGAACAAAAACCTACAACCGCTGTTTATTTTTTGCTAATAAAATAAAAGGCTTGTCTTGGATTCAGGCAAGAGGGTCTTCAAGGCAAAAAGGTTGGGAACCACTGCCTAAGTGGATGCATTTCCTTGCAGGAACAAAAAGAGCTTAGAATCTAAAATTACACCCAGGTGTGGCAAACAGATACGTAGTTTCTCACAAAGCAGCTTTATCTCAATAGTAGTGCCAAGAATCACAATTTTTCTTCATTAAGTGAACTTTGTGAGAAATATCTGTCACACATAATACATAACTGGTTATAGGATTGTTTACTTCTGTAAGAGATTGCAGTGGAACACACACCTCTGTGTTCACAGGCTCCCAGCAGGTTGATGATGTTTGGATGATGGCCCAGTTTACACAGCACTTCCAGCTCCCCTGCAAAGTCCCTGTGGTCGTCCTTAGAGGCGTATTCTGAGTGAGAGGGAAACAAAGAAAATTAGTGTAAAATTGAAGATGCATTGAAACAGGCCACAAGCATAAATTCTCATGAGGATAATCCTGGTGGCCTGGTGGTTTGGGAGATGCCCCTGTCTTCAGAAGGTTGTGGGCTCGAATCTCAGGATTATTAGTGATAACACTGAGGTCCCTTTGAGCAAGGGACCATCCCCACACACTGCTCCCCGTGTGCCCCTCATTGGTGGCAGCCCACTGCTTCACTTGGTGAAATGGGTTAAATGCAGAGAAAGAAGTTCACATTGTTCACATTGTGTGCTGTGGTGTGTTCACGCATGACAATAAGGGTTCACTTTACTGTCATTCTCAATGGAGGCCACCACATTATATTGCACATACTAAATCCAAATAACATTCTGTAGTAGAATAATCTGTGCAGGATTCGCCTGACCTTTCATCCTCTTGATGGCAGCGTCCATCCTCAGGCCGTCCTTCTTGATTCGAGCTTTCAGCACTTGGCCGAAGTTGCCCTCTCCGATCACATCCTGGAACTTGATGTCGCTCCACTCCAGCATGGGATAGGTGACGGACTGCGTGGAGTTCCGGGCCTTCTTAGGCATCGTCAGAGAGGAGGAGCTGAACTGGACCACAGGTTCCTCTCTCTGAGGGATTAGAGCCACCATGTTACAGAACAAATATGCTGTGGGAACATTTTTTTGCATATGACACGGGAAATGAAAACAGAAAAAAGAAACACAAAATTTCCCTTTTAGATCACTGTTTACACTGAAATAGTATAAAAATTACAATAGAACAGTTACTTTTTAAATGTTATAATAATCACAAATTTTGTAATTGTCTTTTTCTTTATTTACTTACAGTATTTTCATACAACTGAAATTTTTGTTTTTCAATTAAATTTGTGAATCTTTTTTTTTTTTTACAGAACAATACTGCTTGTAAAGTGTTAATGTCAATACATTTGGGGCAACTCATTCTATGATTCAGGTTTAAATACGTTCCTACACCTCATCTCCACACACACACACACACACACACACACACACAATGCTGTAAAAGACATGTACCATGCGTCTCTGGAGGGAGGCTCTTTTTAGCTGGAGCACAATGCAGAAGGTCAGCAGGATGGTCAGGCAGGTCATTCCAGCAGAGCCCAGGATGGCATAAAACAGCATATTCCCATCTGCACCAAAGCCATACAGCCCTTAGGCACACCAATACAACGTGTCATAATCACATCCTCTACTAACAGAGGACCATCAAACAGCACTGCAACGCCGGAGGCTGAGCTGTGATCACAGCCGAGCCGTGATTTTATGTGTCACAACGCACAAGCTCTCCTGTTCTATGGTTTTCATACTGCAGTTCTACAAAAAGTAAACCAAAGAAGCAATTATAAGAAAATTGTGACTAAAAAGGTAAAGCATTCTGTGGCGCCTGCTTGTTTTTTTCAGTTTTACCAGATTCATCTGAATGTGGTTTAGCTCAGCCAGTCTGTAAACCATTTCACAGCCCTTCTTCTTTGTTTGTATTTTGATCATCACTGATGAACTCCATTTGGTGTAATGTTAAATTTCGCCATAACAGCTGCCCACCCAAAAGTTTATTTGGGGTTAATGACAGCTTGGGAACTTCACACAGACTTGCTGACATACTCTTCTTCAGAATCTGGCTAAAGGGGTATTTAGGGTTGTTTTTGAAAAGTCATCTAAGGTCATTCTCTGTTTGGGTGGTCTGTGGTTAGGGAGTTGCTGTGATCTGAAGGTTGTGGGTTTGAATCCCAGGACTGCTTTTGGGACCACAGAGGTAACCTTGAGCAAAGCTCCCTGGGGGCTGCTTCACTTGGTGAGTAGGTTAAATGCAAAGAGCAATTTTGTGCTGTTCACACTTTGCGCTGTGCTGTGGTTGTTTGCTGTTTACATGTATGCACTTTTTAATTATTCTCCAACTTTGTTACAGTGACCATGTTAAGACCTTTAAACAAAAAGATAATTACCCTTCTACTAAAGTGTGTATTCAGACCATGCTGCTCATCAAAGACTTCTGCACAAACCCGTGGAGTCTCAGGTTTATAGTAATGATATATAGTAATGATAAAACATTTACATAAGTAAGTAAGTAAGTAAGTGAGTAAATGAACTTTATTGTCATACATATCATACAACAGTATGGATGCATGTTATAAAAAAAAATAATAATCAGTAAAAAAAAAACTCCCTATAGGTGTCCCTATATAAACGCGATGTAACTACTTAGGACACCCAGCATCTGGCCTAAAATGTTCCAGTAATTAACCAAATGTGAAGGACTACAAAGGAACAAACAAAAATAGTAGCTAATATCCTTCTGACAGTATAACATAATCTGCATTGCAGTGTGAAAGTGTTTTCTGTGTTTATTCCATTCACCAAGTCAAGCAGCGGGCAGCTAGGCCTGGGGCGCAGTGTGTAGGAATGGTATCTTGCTCAAGGGTGCCACTGGGAGTGATGGGATTCAAACTCAGGGATTTAAATGAAATGGCTATATTTGCATTGTAGACATTTTGGTATGTATCCACTGTATGTGAATGAACACTACTTACGTGCACTCTCTTGTGTGGTCAGTGTCCTCAGGTAGAGTGTCTCGTTCTCCTTACTCTCCCCTTTGTTATTGATGGTCGTGAGTTCCAGCAAGTAGTCAGCATTGGGCCTGAGGCCACGTAGCTGGAAGTGCATGCCCTGACTTGACTGCACCCCCAGTTCCACTTGCTGGCTGTAGTCGGCCCCCTTCATTTCCTTGTACCGGATGATCACCCTGGAGATTGAGTGACCTTCAGCAATGACCCAGGAGATGATGGCAGAGGAGTCGCTGATGTTGGAAGCAGAAACATCGGAGGGAGCAGGAGGGAACTCTGAGGAAGACAAGAGATACATTAGAACACTGTGTAGTTCCGTGCTCTGACACTTTTATCCAAAGCGACTTACAATACGAGGAAACGCTCAAGTTTCAGGACAGTTGGAGAAACGAAGGAGAGTTCTAAGTGCTAAATCTTTATGTAAGAGTTATGCAACAAGATAGATAGTGCATCAGGAGAGGAGATGCTTGCTGAACAGATGAGTCTTCAGTACATTTTTGATGCTAGAGAAGGATTCTGCTGCTCTGGTTGCTCGTTCCAGCAGTGGGGAACCATGAAAGAGACCCGTCTGGACCAGGTTTACCTTGTGTGTAGGGATGGCAGAGCCAGATGATGTTCCGTGGAGAAGTAGAGGGAGCGAGTAGGAACATAAGCTTGAATGGTAGGATAAGGTAGCCGGGCGCAGACCCAATGTCAACTTGTAGGCAAGAATGAGTGACTTAGTTAGTGAATTAAATTTATGCCGCCATGGGTAGTCAATGTATGTCAGTCAGCAGTGGGGTGACATGGGACCTTTTGGGTTGGTTGAAGACCTGCTGAACTGCTGCAATCTAAACCACCTGTAAGGGTCTTATCGTGCAAGCAGGAAGACTAGGAGGGCATTGCAGTAATTGAGGCGAATTTGTGAATCTCATGGAAACAAAGACAGTCTAGCAGATGCCCATGGAGCGTTATCATCACTACTACACATTTGCCTCGTTCCAAAGTCAAATTGAGCCCCTATTTACCATCACTGAGTGTCCAGGCACTCACGGTGGGGCAGGACATGCCTGCTACCCAGCTGCTCAGGCCTACACGGCACTGGTATTTGTGTCTGGGCTTCAGCATAGTCAGCAGTTTGCCAGTGGAGTTAGGCGGCAGTTGGAAGCTCCTCTTACTCGCAAAGTCTTCTCCCTGCTGACAGGTCACCTCATAGAGCCAGTCCTCTTTACCCAGAACCATGCTGGGGGTGGGATCCCAGGACAGGGACAGTGAGGTCAGGCTCTGAGGAATCAGTTTGATCCCTGTGGGGAGAAACATACCTGCAAGAAAAAGAAAAATCTGTTCAATTGCTTATTACTTATTATTGTGGGGGCTTTATTTTGAGAAGATCTCTGACTAGATGTGAAGAAAATTAAGAATCAGAATCTGATACCAGGTACATTCCTGCCCTGTCTTTGTTCCCAACTCTGTTTGTCTAGCCCTCCTTAGTATACGCCTTCGTTTTGTTTAATTGGCTTGCCATGTGCCCTCCACCGGGTTTGAATTGATATCCTTAAATTATGTCATGTCAAGTAGGTTTACTGTCGTTTCAGCCATTTACACACAGAACATTCCTCCAGGAGCATGGAGCAACACAGAAACATCACATAACTACGTAAGTGCGGACTAGACAAAATACAGAGAGATCAAAGAGAACAGGAGAGACAGTGCAAGAAAAACATGAGCAACATTTAGTGCAGTTGACATTTGAATGGAAATTCTAACAGGGGAATCATTAAGTGTGCAAAAATGCAGAATTAAGGTTGATAGAAATAAACAATAATTGTGCAAATAATAGCAGCAACAGGATCAAGAATGTGGAGAATGTAATAACTATAGGGGTATTTGCAGAGGCAGTTGTAGTGTAGGTGGTTTGTGTAAGGCTGACACACCTCCATAATACAGTATAGGTTAATATAGTATCATGTGTTGTACTGAGGATTAAAATGCTATGTTCTCAGAGTGTGTGCATGTGTATGTGTATGTGTGTGAGTGTAGGGGCTACCAAGCTTCTCAGTAGAAAAGCTAGCCTTGGGTCCTGGGTCACCAGTTCCTCCAGGTCCTTGTCGACTAAGCAGCACAAATGTGGTGTATTCAGTCATGGGGGAAAGATTCTCCAGCTTCACCTGAGAACCATTCACTGACACACACACACACACACGGACCACAGACACACACACACACATTAGTTTTGATACAATAAATGTGTACACACATCTATATATGAAAATACCTCCCTCCCTCACTCACGCATTTACTTTGATTAATCCTCACTAGGGTCACAGGTACCTGGTACCTAGGTGCGAGGCAGGGACTCACCCTGAGCGGGACACCAGCCCACCACAGGGTGCACACACACCATTCACTCACACCTACAGTCAATTTAGAATCCCCAGTTCACCTGATGCATGTGTCTTTGGACTGTGGGAGAAACCAGAAACCCCGGAATAAACCCACGAGCAGAACATGCAAACTCCACACACACAAGGCCAAGAACCCCAGTCTTGGAGGTGTGAGGCACAGTGCAACCCACCGTGTCACCTATGGGGCCCGAAAATACATCCCATACATTATGTGCATTAGGTTTTTGTCATTAGTGTACATAAAAACAGAATAATCTTATTTCCTTTCAAGTAGTCCAGAAGCAGTGCCTTGACAGAGAGGTTTAACACCAGTCTAGAAATCACCAGTTCAGAAATCTAGAAATCACTGTTTGGACAATTAAATGACCTCTTTCACTTGTACTGTATACCCGTAAAGCCTGCTCAGTGCAACCCACAGATCTTCCTTCAGTTATGTCTAGGACTGAAAAGTAAATTTTGGTATATAAAATATAATTTGGTATAAAAAAAACATTCGAATTTTGCCAAAGCAGCAGTTACTGAATGAGGGCAATCATTCTGGGACTAATTGTGTCTTTTTCCTCCCTCAGACACAAAAGCGCCCTTCCGCTTGGCTGACATCATTCGCATTGTTCTCTGTAGACACAATTTGTTTGGGATTTGAGAGTGATCAGAATTGCGTTTAGCTCATCAGAAAGATATTTTTATCACTGCCACACAATGGAAATCAGCCGTAATCTGCAAGCTTTGCCAAACAAAAGAAATTAACCCCTGAACCTTTAACATGAAATGTTCCAGGGAGGGAGTGGCGGACTGGACAAAAGGTATGAACTGTGTTTTTTTTCTCAGTAAAAGAATAGCACAGTGAATCACATGTAAAATCTGTTTACATCTTCTTTGCATATGCGGTTGGTGTTTTTGCTAAACTACATATAATTATTTAAATGAAAATACTCTACAGTTATGCGTACACTGCATAAAAAGACACATGCCTTTTTTTACCACTATCTGACATAAAATCTTCTCCTGCTTCAGGTCAGTTAGGATTACCAAAATTATTTCTACTTGCTACATGTCAGAATAACGAGAGGGAGAATTTTTTAGAGAAAAGTTTACATACACTACGTACACTGTGCCTTTAAGCAATTTGGGAAAGCCCAGATGATGATGTCATGGCTTTGGAAGCTTCTGATAGGTTATTCTATGTTTGAGTTAATTGGATGCACACCTGAGGATGTATTTTAAGGCACACCTCAAATGCTTTGCTTCTTCGTTTGACATCATGGGAAAAGCAAAAGAAAGCAGACAAGATATCAAGAAGAGAATTGTGGACCTTCACAAGTCTGGTTCATCCTTGGGTACAATTTCCAGATGCCTGAAGGTGCCACATTCATCTGTTCAGTTATATTCAAGTATGCACACCATGGGAATGTTCAGCCATCAAAGCACTCAGGAAAGAGATGGGTTCTATGTCCCAGAGATGAACGTGTTTCTGGTGCGAACTGTGCGTATTAACCCCAGAATAAATGAACATTGAAGCAACATCTCAAGACATCAGCTAAGAAGTTAAAGGTTGGATGCAAACGGGTCTTCTAAATGGACAATCTGAAGTGTGTGTGAGCAAGGCGGCCTACAAACCTGACTCAGTTACACCAGTTCTGGGCCGCAAATCCACAAATCCAAGTATTGTGAGAAGATTGTGGAAAGTTACACAGTTTAAAGGTAAGTCTACCAAGTACTAAATGTACGTAAACTTTTGACAAAAATAATATATATTTTTTTTAATTCTCTCATTATTCTGGCATTAAGCAAATAGAAATAATTTTGGTAATCCTACCAGACCTAAAGTAGAAGTTTAAAATAATCTGATTTAATGCCAGACAGTGAGGAATAGTCTTTTTATGTAAACTTCCAGTTTCAACTGTATATGGACAAAAGTATTGGTTGATCATTAAACAAAGAAGGACTTTAATGACATTTATTCATAGACCTTAATATGGAGTTGGTCCCTCGTTTGCAGCTATAACAGCTTCCCCTGTTCTTGGAAGACTTTCTACAAGATTTTGGAATTCATTCATTCTGTAGAGCATTTATTAGGTTAGACACTGATGTTGGACAAGAAGGTCTGGCTCACAATCTCCGTTGTCTTTTTTTTCCTATCCGTCTCTTTTATGCATCATTTTTGTTAATATTTACAAGAACACAACACATTCAGGCCTGCAGTTTTGAACTTGGGTGGTCGGCGGATGAGGTTGTTTAGATTTGTCCAATAGGTTGCGGAGGGGTATTTTGATTTGATGATTTGGGTGGTGTAGCTTTAATTTGTCAATGGGGTGGTGTGCTCGCCTCAGCAATTTGCCATTACGTCTGCATGAATTCACAAGAGGAACAACAGATGATTCAATCTGGGCTATTTTTTCCTTTTTTTCAATTTTTGAGATATGGGACTACACCTTTATGATGCCCAGGCACAATTGAACAAAATATAAAGAAATGGAACAAAATATAAAGAAATTATGTGGATAAACAAAGTGAATGTGCACACTGAAAAATATTAAATAATAATGAAATAATAAAGAATTAAATAATAAAGTGTATACTTGTTTCTCTATTGACTAGTCACTTTTATGACTAGTCACTTATTGACTAGTAACATTGTAAAATATAATATACTTTTGATAGAATATATTGTTAATGTTGGAACAAACGAACAAATTTCTGTGTAGGTTAATGGAACAAGGTCATTTTGGTGTATTTCTACTGGTCTGAATTTTTTGGGGTAAATGGTGATTCCCAATAACGCAACGTGAAACATTGTGATACATGGTTTTGTTCCAACAATATCTTGTTGTATTTCAACACATCACATTCTTGGAACCAGAAAACAAAAGTGGAACCCTACATAAAAGCCAAGACAAAATATTGTTACCTTCCACTGTCTCCCATGTGGATGAATTGGCCTGTTTGTAGGCTACTTTCACTGACGTGATGGGTCCATCCCCATTGTATGGCTCCTTATTGACTAGCACTACCAGATGGTATGGCCCACTGCTGTTCAGTACAGGGGGGTTCTGTGGTTGTGGAGGAACTGCAACGAGAAAATAAGGCCTCTGAGGGAGGTTTAACACTGAGGGTGGACGATATGGCGAAAATATCACATTATGATACCTGAGGGCAAAAATAAAGTATAAAAGAAGAAAATTGCATGTTGGGTTACATCCAATAAACTAATTCGTGCAAATACTACAGACTGATTGCCGTCGATCAGAAAGTCTGAAGGTCTAAAACCAATTAAAATCCTCCCTCACCTTTAACATCAATGGTGAAGCCTTCCTCTACCTGGACGCTGGTAGTCTTCACCTGACAGATCCAGCGGCCACTATCAGACACTCTGATATTCTCCACCCTGAATGTGGAGGTGGTCTGGTCATCCACTGTCTCTGTGTCCACAGCCTGGTTCAATAGAAACACCAAGTTAAACATGCCAAGTCTAAAAGAGAACTTTTTAAGGCTGATATGTTGAAATGATTACATATAACTGCATAATATTCATGGAAAAATACAAATTTATGGTCATAATATGCTATGCTGCTATGGCAGCTAGAGGAGTGTAAAGCTCCCAACTATTGTTAAGCAATGGAAATTCTCCTCTGGAGTGATGAAACTCCAATGAACACGTTTAAAATGTGTTGGAGGGTGTCACATCCGTGCCGCCTCCGCTGCGCCTCCAGCGTTTGCAGTCACCAGACTACTGAGCTGGAGGTGTCCTGTCACGCCCCCCTGCCCACATGGAGGTTTGTTTGTGTTTGCAGCGTTGTAGTGTTGCGTAAGTCGGCTTTTTTTTTTTTTTTAACACCAGCCCCAACCCGACCCCTCAGGAGATCCAAAGCACTACGCCCAACCCGCAAAAATACGCGTGAATAATGACCCAAAACCCGACCCGAGGAAAAAACAATCTTGAACCCCGTTTACAACATGTATCGATCGATAGTGAAATGCGTTTTGTAACTTTTTGACCCTCCCGCCTGCATGATATTTAAAAAATGTCTGCTCTTAAACCGCCCTCACGGGTCGTCCTGGGCATCACTATTGCGTTACTAGGCGGTGCACATGTTTTACGTTTTACCCTTGTGTTCTTCCTAGACTGACGTCATCAGAGTTCCCTTGTGTTTCCAGCTGTCTCCCCTCATTAGTTAAGTATGTGATTATTGTTTCTTGGTTCTGACTGTTTCTCGTGTCCCTGTCCCCTCCTGTCTCCAGGAAAAAGCACAGTTTTTCAAAAGCACAGCTGGTCACTGAACTCCTGACCATTGTGGTTCTCCTCAGGTTGTGTTGTGGATTACTCGCTCTTGTGCTTATTAAAGGGATAGCCACTGTGAAGCTCTTCTAAACTATTCTGAACACTTCTTGGATGAGTTAGAGTGAAGATGCTCTGCTAAACACCTCAGTGGAGAAACTACTCTATAAGTACTCTTTTGGATGGACATGAATAACAAGAGGGCTAATGAAGCTCTTCTAAACATGTGGTTTTATGTGATAATTCTCTGTCAAACACCACTATAGCAATCGAAGCCCATTCCAACATTTAGTGGAAAGCCCTCACAGAAGGGTCGAGGCTGTTACTGCAGCAAAGAGGGAAGAAATCAGTGCTACAAAGAAGTACCAATCAGTTCCTTTGGTCTCAGGTGGATTTTCAGTGTCCTTGATGCAGCCATCTGAATACTTTTGCACATAATATCCGAAATCAGGCCTAAGCCCTGGCTAAAAAGGACTTTTAGTTGTGAATCACTATTGTAATTCAGTTCAACGTTGGGAAACCATCTGGCAATTAATTGTTGAGTAGGTCTATTTCAACAGTAGGACTTGTGGAAATAAAATGCAAAATCTAACCCATTTCTGTTTCAAAGCCTCGCAATTAATAACAGGATCTTACAAATAAGATGCTCTTGTCTGGTTTAAGCAGTATAATTTCTCCATGCAGTGGTGCTGGCTGGCCATGGGCGGTGCAGTTGATGGTGTAATCTGCTCCAAAGTTCAGCTCCGTGTTCCTCAGGCTGCTGACGATGACTGGAGCTTTGTCTGGAGGCAGGGAATACGGCCTCAGTCAGGTTTGTTGTGAAACAGCATTGGAACACAGTGAGTTGACATGACAGCTATATTTATGGTTGTGGTTTTACCTTCTTTCTCGCAGCGGGCCCCATGTTTGCATGGACACACACACCCTCTGAAGCGATCACACGTTCCCTGATTTTCACATACACACTTCTGCTTGCAGCCGGCTCCGTAATAGCCATCTGGACACTCTGGAGTCAGGGAAGAGTTGGGGAACAGCAAAAGGAATTAATAATACAAGTTAATAATAAGTAAGTTTTAATGACAAATTGCTGATCAATAACTGTAATAAATAAGGCACTGGAAGGCATCCAATCAATTTGAATATAATATTAAATACTCTATGGACAAAAGTATTGGGACACATGTGGCCCCTTCCTTATGGTGAAGGGCAAATGCTTCAGCAGACCAAGACAATTTTGACAACGCCATGCTTCCAACTTTGAGGACACAGTTTGGGGAAGAACCTTTTCTATTCCAGCATGACTGTGTCCCAGTGCACAAAGTGAGCTCCATAAAGACATGACTGGAGGAGTTCAGTGTGGAAGAACT
>JBBPCY010000082.1:8932336-8952910 GCA_037974405.1 Brachyalestes nurse
GGCCACAACTACTTCTGTCCAAACACTTCTAACGAAATAAGGACAGAAGACTCCTATTTAATTACAGCTTTGACTATAGTTTTAATAGTATATATATTAGGGCTGGGCATGTTAACGCGCTAACGCATTATTTATAACAAAAATCCTTTTATTTCGAAAGTTCATTGCTTTTTTTGTACTCATGAGTGCACCTAGCACACAGCTCTGTACATAGACATATATTCTATGACTATGGCTTTACGTCTTGCCTAGTTTTTCCGGGGAAGTAGCATAACAACCTAATATATGAGCAGCATACATTCATAGGCTATTTGCACAGTTTTTGCAGTAACTTTACAGTTTCCTTTGGAATAAATAAAGTTCCTGTCCTTTTTGACAGGAGTCCCACGTGGCATAACTGTTTAAAGTTTGGCCCTATTGTCTGGCGACTGAATTGGAAATCTAATGATATTTAATGTTGTAGATATGTAGAGATGTATTGCGGCACAATATGTGAAACGGTAAGTAACTAATGTTATGCGCAAAACTGTTACCTGCTTTTTCTGCTCTCCAGCGGCTTTGAGAGCATCCAAGTCTCTGTATACTGTCAAGCCTTCACTCATCTGCTGAATCTTTTCCTTCAGAGAGTTCATCTCTGCCATCACCTTCCCTTCCAACTGCTCCACCTTTAGCAGGTCCTGCTGCAGACTCTCACTTTCTGTCAACACATAAACAGCTTTGCATGAACTGTTAATACAAGCCTGAGCTGCAAAATCACTCTTTCTGTTAACCCTTAGAAGCCACAGCAATCACTGATAACAAAGGCATGTTCTAATATGTATTATCTCTGACTCCTAACTAATAAAACAAGAATTCTGTCTGACAAATTTTTTTTGTATTTGGAAAAAATATTTTAATTCAATTTTTTCATGATGTTCAAATTAACAGACAAAAAGTGGAGACTCTTAATGATACAGATTCTAAATTAAATGTAATCACTGCATAACTTACTATGTAATGTAATTGCATAATTACAATTTATTACTATAGCAAAACAAAAGTTACTTCGAAGGTGCATTTCCTGATGAAAATGGGAATAAAAATGTCTAGCATATCACATGCACAAATCTTAAACATCCCACCACCACAGGGCTAGGAACGACCAATTCACCTTCAAATGTCACTCCCAGCAGTGCATAGGAGAAAGCTGATCCTAAATCTCACCTCAATCTCCATTTGAACTATGAAAGTTGGAGGTTTTCTTTATGTTTTTTCCCCCAAGACAGAGGAATGGTGCTGAAAGTGCATACCACAGGCTGATCTCTGACCTCTAATGACCATACATCAGGAACACGAGTGCTGATGTTTTCTGATATGGGTCAAAAGGACTTGTGTGATCTGATGCTTTTAGACACTGCATCATGGAAAAGAAGTCATGCTTTTCTTCTGCATAAGAGGTATGACTTTGAGCTTTTAAATGTAATAATGCATCCATATTCAATATTCTATGCACTTCTTTTTTGGCCAAAATAAAATGATCAAACCTTAGAAAATGTGTATTACTTTTATTGTTTTCTACTTTTGTAAATAGTTCCTTCCATCACATTTGTGTAACTGCAATTATATAACTGAAACATGGAGAAACCTGAGATTTTATGTCAAAGATTTTCACCCCTGGTACCTAACCTAACTCTCGCTGTGTCTATGGGCTGTTTCCCCATTGGGAATGTTCTCCACAGACAGGTTCTCCCAGCTCTGGGCTATGCTGGGGGGGCCTCACAGAGGCAGGAAGGGGAAAAGGGCCGGTTCCTCCTGATAGGCAGCAGGCCTGCTTCGGTGTTTAGAGAGACTGTGTGTATGCGTGTGTGTGTGTGTGTATGCATGTGTAGCATATAATGTGTAATTAAAATGCCTCGTCAGCACTTTTAAGCCTTCTCCACTGTTTCCTCCTGAGGTTCTCCTTTCACCGACAACCCTTATTGACTATTTCACACATATACATACACACCACACACACACAAAGGCCAAAGGCCACTTTACACACAAACCCACATAGATTATTATGACCTCTGTGGGATGAATATCTTGGCTCAGGTTTCTAAAAATATTTACACAGCAGCAATGTGGAGCTCCAGTTGTTTTATGAAGATAATCTCTTGTTTATTAGGCTTTACCTCTGCTCACCTAGTGCTGTCTCTTTTCCCACAAATAACCACCCCATAATCTCAGAAAGATTAGCACACACCTTATCTTTAAAGACATACATCAACCAGAAATGTAAACAACTCTAAAGACCCGTTATTCATGTCAGCGTAAAAAAAAACCCATCATGCTAACGGGTCCCCACAGGTTTGAAATCAGTGTTGGCCAGATGACTTAGTCAGTCAACTAGATACCTTTAGTTCCCGAAGTTTGCTTCTTTAGTTTTGCACTAGAGCTACGAGGCTAATGTAGCTAACAAGTAATGGAACCTTAAACAGCCGCAATTTGTTAAGTAATATTAAATAGACTTGCTTTTGTGGTCTGTGACATTGTATAACATACTGATACTCTTTTCTATGAAAATGGACAAAACTACCTCACACAGATATGAACATTAATAGTAGCTATCTTGAGGCATGACTTTCGTCTGTACTTTTGCCCAGTTTTATAGATATAGAAGCAAATCGCACACCAGATATGTCCTGGCTGATGGACTTCATCTGGGGTAACAGGAAAATTGTGTAAACTTGATTTCTTGCCGGACTATCAATTTAAAACAAAACCTTGTTGCATTCACAGGTTTTCAACAAGCTATGAAAGTGCACTGCTGGAAGATAAACAAACAGGCAGCAGAGGAACAATGGCTGGCCAGCCCGAGAATAGAGCGAAGGGGAGGAAATGGGGAGGCAGTGAGGAGATAAGACGATGTTGGGCAGTGGGAGGGAGCTCTGAGGTGTCTTACACAAAGGAAGGAAAGCCCCTTGGCTGGGCTTCAGCTGCCACTTACATACATCACCGACACTGAAGGAGAAGGATGTAGACTTGGGGAGTGCACATGAGCAGTGTAAATGACCTTTTGGTCACATTTTTCTGTCTTGAGTGTTCTCCGGGGTCTTGCACGTGCGGCCGTTTCTCCCCTGTTACTGTGGGTCGCGTGTTGTAATACCTGAGGGAGTTGTTTGGCTGAGTTACAGCACAGTTCTTCGTTACATCGACGGGAGCTAACAACCGCTCCAATCTGGACTAACAACACATTCATGAGCCCTGCAGTTAGTCACTCCACTAATTATGACAGCTCTGTGTATTGCCATACAGATTATTCATTGAATTTTCTGCATGAATAAATCATTTAGCCCCTTAAACTGCAGGCATATTATTCTGTTATTATTTTAAAGACATATTGAGTAACTGCTATAAATTATTTGGTAACTACTACAAAACTCAATCTGTGAATTATAAAGTAATGAGAGTGAGAAACTGAAGTATGGGCCCCACAAACAGGTCTTTTTATGGGTTAATACTGCAGTACAGCAACTATGAGTATAGGGGTACATGTAAAAGAGAGAGAGGTATAACAGTGAGAGTCTGTGGTGTGTGTGGTGTGTATAAAAGAGAAAATGTGCCTATGACTGACCTGAGGACAGCCCTTTGGCTGTACTCTGGGATTTCTGCATCTCTGTCTCTTTAAAACTGAGGTCCTCTTGCATGGACTTGAGCTCATGGGGACTGACAGAGGAGAGCAGATTCAAGCGATTCATCGTCTGAAAGAAAAGCAGGACACATTAAGCACCCTAAATGCCAAAACCAATTACACTTAAAATTACATTCGAAGTCAACAAATTAAATCAGCAAATATTCTTGAGCAATTCACAACAACTTTTGGACACTGTACCCTGCTAGAGTGTTCCAGAAGTGACACAATGTTGGCCTGGGTCTCTTGAATGTGCTCCAGCTCCTGAGCTCTATTGCCATCAAACGTTTCCAGGTAAGCTGGAGAAACACACATATAAAAAAAACCACAACAATTAAATGGCCTAAACAGACAGACCTATTTTTCCTGCTTTTTTAAATATAAAAACACTGTTACACTTTCAAAATATACCATTCGCTCCCTCATCCATGCGGTCTATATATGGAAACTACATTGCAAAAACAGCTCATTTTCAGTGGGTCAATTCAGACCAACAGTAACTGACAATGATATTGCGAATCACTGGTGAATATATATCCATCTAATAGTTTGTCACAAACGTCAGAATACCGCAGAGAGCTTGTTAAAAATATTTTGTAATACATAGTCCACAACATGTCATATTGTAAGCAGGAGCCAGACGACCACACTGACCATCTATTTCTTCCTCCTTCTTCTGTAGCTCTTTGTACTTTTGGGTTCTTTCACCTGTTGAGACAGCAAAAAATGGAAATTATGGTTTGTCTAAGGAAAGCAGCAGAGTTTTGCTTGCTATGGAGAGATCATTCTTATAGGATTGTTTGGCTGGTCTCTGTACAGAACAACAGGATCTTGTATATCCACCTTGAAAAAACCCTGACATGGAGCCGGTTTTAACTTGCACAAACATAGTTTCTAAGCACTAACCCAAAAAGTACAATAGTTACTGGCAACATCTATGTACAACATTTTGACCTCATCATTCTCTGAACAGAACTACAGCACCTGACACAGACAGGGCATATGGAAGTTCTCTTACCGTCTTATCATGTACAAAGAAAGAAAGCCAGAAAAAAGGGAAAAAAAGACGGACAGAGAGACACAATGAGGAGAAGAATGGAGAGTAAACAAACAGAAACAACAAAGAGCTTGCTGAACATAAGCCAAAAGTAAAGAGGAACATGCTGTGTGTGTATTTAAGAGCATGCTATACAATGAGCCTGGAGTGGTGACTTCCTCTCTACTATGGACAGATGTTTTGGTTCATCAAATGAGTACTGGGGGAAGAAAGTCCACACACTTACACTCACTGTCCCTCTCACTTCTGTTTCCCTGTGTCTTCCCTATGCTCAGCTACTCACAGAGAGAAAGCTCTCAACCACACTCCAAGCAGGATGCTCAAGTCTGCTGGCTTTTTGGAACGCATCCAACAACCCTTCAGGATTTATGTCCCATTCATTGCAAACACCTCTTTGGGAAAACAAAGTCTAATTGCCTACCACTTATACAACGATAAAACTTCAAAATCTGACCAACAGGGTTTTCCCAAGATTTCTTATTACAAGCATTTCATAAACCAAGGTGTAGCCAGGGGCGCCTGAGAGTTTACACTTCAACATAGTACTTCATCTCTATGTTTCTAAAGTACTCCAACTGCCTTGGCACTGCTGACACAAGAGGGCGCTGTTACCTTTATGCTGTAGCTCAGAATAAATCTGTCTGAGCCAAATCAAAATCCCTGCACTTTATCTTTGTTTTGCTCTATTATATTCACTTCAACCTAATAAAGGCTTAATAGTGAGATGATTAGTTGCATCAGGTGTGCATGGAGCAGTGGGTTCCAGGACCAGGATTAGGAACCTTAAAAGGCTTTGAAACTTTAAGTTTTGACTCATCAAGACACCTCAACGCTAATGTATTAGCATTGAAATCTTAAGTCTTACCCTAACAAGACAGCATGGCATTTTTATTAAATTATAGGGGACAATCAAATAAAATCTAAATGTAGACTCAGGGTTAAAGCAATCTCCTCCTGGATCAATAAAGTTTTCTGATTCTGTACTGTACCTTGGTGGTCCTCTATGTCCATGTCGAGTTGTCGCAACTCTTCCGTGAGCTGATTTATTTTGTCCCGTGTCTCAGTCAACCTGATGATATGAGGGACATGCATTATGTTTTCAAATCATATAAAGCCTTTTCTAAACTGTTAGTTTGTTATTGACACAAAAGTTACATACTGTCGCTCCATGCTGGCTATTTCTTGGTTATCCTCTTTTACCTAAAGCACACAGTTACAGTAAAATCAAGGTCTTGTTATAGTAAAATGAGAGACGTGCACAAGAAGGTCCATTTGTAATAGAGTGGTAGAGGGGTGTAGATGACAAAATACACCTGTTTAAGCAGGCGTTCCCTCTCTTCCTGAGGAGAACCTATGCTCTTCTCCTCAGCCAACATGGTGTCTCTGCGCTGCTCCAGGTCCTGCAGCCGCTCATACAGCAACACAGCCTCCTGCTTCACCTGAGAATGCATCAGCTCCTGAGAGACAGAGAGAGGAAGGGAGAGAGACACAGAATATAGAAGGTAGATAGACAGATTGTTTTATTTTAAAACAGAAATTCACAAAATGACTAATAATTGTGCATTAAAATGTATTTACATTAATAATGATGAACTTGTGTAAAAATGTGTGATTCAACCCCAAACATTTACATACAACTATTTGTTCAAATCCATGTCTCAATAAGGCGTAAAAACAAATGTGTATGTGTATACCCATGTGACTACACAGAACTACAACTGCATGGAAATCATTAAGAATTTACTGCCATAATAACAGACATAAGTGATCTGCTAGACCAGTGTAGTCATTTTAGTTGTTCATATATTGCCTGGTTCTCTAACTGCTGGCTTTATCATGGGGTCATCTGTGCAGTAGGTCAAAGCCACAAGCTCTGTTTGTGTGAACAGCATGTGTAATTTCGCTCACAGCCTCATAGGTCTCCTTCCTGGTCATCAGGTTGTCTAGCTCTTCTTGACGAGCATCCAGTTCCTGGACAAACACATAAAAAGATGGGGAACGGGATCAACCTTTAACCTCAGATTCCGAGACACCATAAACTTAAGGTCCCCTCACTGTAAATAATCTACAATAAGAGGCACAGTGCCAACACAAGTGGCTCTTAACCGCTTAGCCAAAGCCATAGCACATAGTGTGATGTACTAGACTCAGATGTGTATCTTTATTTATTTATTTTTTTTCATGTTAACACAGTTATTGTGGTACATAAACACACAAACATACATTACTAACCAACAGGTTGTGGACAACAAAGTTTCAAAATGTTTTTAATACAAATGGGCATGTTGTCATTATGAGTTGAAAATAACTTTACATGCTAAAGGCTAACCAGCTTAATTTGGGGGAAATCAATAATGTGATAATACATTTGTGCGATTTAACGTCATAACAATCCTTTCTGATTCTTGTTTAGTGTGACTCTTTTTTAAGTAACAAACCTGTAGCAGCTCATCATTGGAAGCTTTCATCTCAGCATACTTGGCTTGTTTCTCAGGGGACATTTTTTTCACAATATCATCTGCTGCCTGTTTCTCTCGCTCAATCTCCTCCTCCACTGTGTGGATCATGTCCTCCTTCCTGAGAGACAAACATCATTAATAAATGAAAATATGTCAAAACAGCAGCGCTGATATGGAGGCATATCAGGTTCTCTCAGGGACACGTAGCCTACACATCATTGTCTGCACTGGCAGCAGAGCAAAAAAAAAAAACCTTCTACAGGCAGACAGACAAACAGAATTATAAGCAGCTAAATAATTACCTATATAGACAGACAGATAGATAGCAGAACAACAAAGAATTAATGTAAAACCAGAAAGAGTGATTAAGTCAACAGGCAATTACAAGATTGCAGCAATTTAAAAAAAAAATGCAAAAAATACATGTTAAAATAAGAAAGAATGAATCAAACCAGGCAAAAATGTATGTAAACAGACATAAAGCCTATACTCTGAATAAACTTCCCCATTATTCCAGCTGACTTAGACCTGAGTTTAGCCTCCTGACCGAAGAATTACAGAGCCTTTTGGCTGTAAGGATAAATTAACTTCTGTACCTCTAGAAACTAGAATGCATAATGTCTTCATTAATAATTTACTCAGCATTGAAGTAGCCTTTTACATTGTAAACATGACAAAAAATGTTCAACATAAAAATTCTATCACAGTCTATGCAGATTAAAAACACATGAAAGTTTGATGATATGATCTGAAATTGGCAATCTTTTACAACGTGCCCTCTTTAGCTGGCTGACATTCCAGTGAATCTTTAGCCAGAAATAAATTTCTTACTTTATTACACTGAGCAAAGGTTCTTTAAGTAGCACAGTTCCTGTAAGAGTCCTTTCTTTACTCCAAAGTCACTGCTCAGAACACTGGAATACAGTATCAGGTAAGTATCATTAATCTCTAAAATGCCTATTTTGTCAAATATGAGTTTTAGCAGATGAATAGTAGTGCAATTCGTGAACAGATTCATGTTCTCCTTCTTGTTCTGTGTGTGTGTGTATATACAAAACACACATATGTAACCCAGCCACTGATCTATAGCAGCGTAACACTTTGATTCAGCCTGTGTCTTAGGGCACTTGATTTAAAACACTTAATTTGACTTGTTTTTTAATTGCATTTTGGAGGACTTTAATACAATTCTATCTTTTTCATGTAAGGACAGGCTCACTGATAATAAAAACAAGAATTATGAAAGACAGTTATAGTATACTGTGCATACTTATGTTACCCCATAACAACAAAAAAAGTATGAAGGAATCTGGAATGGTTCGAAAGGTGAAACACTGAATGTTACCAAGACAGTCCGTGTCATTAAGTTCATACAGAGACCATCGGAAAAACCATCTGCTGCAGTCAAATCTTCACAGCATACTAGTAATAAAATAATTATGGATAGCTGTCTGTCCTCTACTGCAGTAAATGCTATCATAATAAAACACCAGTAGTTAAAGTGGTAGCACGTGAGATGCGTTGTTTTGATGTTTATTTTGTCAACATGATATTTACATATCCAGCTGGGGTAGTGGTTAGGGAGTGGCCCCTGTGATCAGAATGTCATGGGTTCAAATCTCAGGACTGCTACTCTTGAGCAAGGCACCGTCCCCACACACTGCTCCTCAGGTGAATGGGTTAAATGCAGAGAAAGAATGTCACACAGTCCAAACTGTGCCATTGTGTGGTGTGTTCACACGTGCCTACAAGGGGCCACTTTACTTTACATCCTTCTGTTATATCATTATGGCAAAGGTGAAATATGGTGGTGGCAGTTAACACGCAATAAATGGTGCACTTGGTGTTCTTTTGGAGGGATGGGGAGTTGGGTATCATGTAACAAAAAATAAGCATGTGACATTGATTCTGCTTCTGGGCTCTATGCAGGGGCCACTCTCCTGTCCAGCAAGCAGGCCTGTGTTTACAACTCGAGGATGAAACAAACGTTTGTCCGCCCTGTGCCCAAGCATTCATGTGGCAGGGCAAGAAAACAGCATGCGTCAAAGAACACTGGCCTACTGTGTGCTCTCTGGCAGCAAGAGCTCCCTAAGGCTAGGGCTTTGTGGCTGACAGCAGATAACATCCCCCCACACACACACACACACACACACACACACAAATACACACAATTTTTTTTTTTAAATACACAAAACTGAGGCACACGGGAAGACAGCAAGCTCTTGCAGGACCGACCCATCTGCACAAAGCTTCCCTTTGTGCTCTCTTCATGGCCTCGTACTTAGGGGAAGTTTGGCTATTATTCTCATATAGTCATCCTCTGAAGCAACTAAGCTCTGTGGAACCTATGACTTCTTGTTACAAAGACAAATACTGACAGGGTATTTTCCCACTATCTGTGGACTAGCAGCTAGTTTCTGTGGCTTGTGCATTGTTGTGATGCTGGTGTGTGGTTGCAGGCAAAGAACAGACCATGGTGGTGAACGAGCTATTCTCGCTGTGGATGGCAACTATGCTAGTGGCTACAGCTGAAATCACAGAGGTGGTGAGTGATTCACATCTAATGCTAACCTGCACTGGGACATATCCAAACATTAATTGTGTTGTTCAAGTTTCTAGTCCATAAGTCTCTGTTTGCTAATGCAATTGTTACAGGCTGAAATATCCAAATGCTGACTGCGTTATCCAAGTCAAGAACTTTGGTACTTATAGCAGGGCAATTTTATGGCTGTAGGCTACGAAAAGTTGAAGGGCAGTTCTCATAAGTCTATATGGCACTTACACAAGCCTTTCATGAAATCTGACCTAAACCGACATGAACATTTATTAAGGTTTAACACATAATAGCTTTTATCAAAACTGATTCTTGCTAAAATAAACATTTGTGTGACTGTGGGGAGATATTTAGATAGCTAGAGTAAGACTGGAGAAAGATATACTTAAAACGCTTAAAATGGTTAAACCATAGCTCAAAACATTAGCATGTAGACCTGGGGTTCTCAAACCACTCACATTCGAGAGAAAATGCACTCAGTGTTTGCACTCCGCTCCAAATTCTGAAAAAAAAACATTGCTTAAGAGAAGCAATGTTTGTTTTAATGCTAATTTATTTTAAACAGAGCTGCTGTTTGCTGCTCAGATGTGCTGTGCTGACTCACAAATGCACTCCCAATGATGGTAGCCTATTTTTTGCTTCCTGTTTCTGTAGAATATTTTAAAAAATGCATAGTCTGCATTTCAGGTTAAATCATTAAATAATCAGCTGCTTTACACACTGTTCAGTCACACCAGAGGCCCAGAGGGGCTTTAGACTATGGTTAATTTTGGCCAAGACTAATAAATTAATATAGTTTGGTTTGGTTTAAAGACAGAGAAAAAAATTAAATGAACTTGAGCAACGCTAACACATGCAACGTTGTTTGAAAACTGAAAAATCAAATGATGCACTATATATAGGCTATATATGAACTAATACACTCATTGTTCATATTTATATTTCAAGGTGGACGAAAGCAACAAGACACTGACATTAATTCCTGACTACCCTGCGAAAATAACTAAGTTAATCCTACATCATAACTCAATCACGTTAAACAGCACAGATGTAATGACTTTGAGCAAGTTCCCCAACCTAACAGAGCTGGACCTCTCCAATAACCATATAGCTGAGCTACCCAGTGGGGCTTTTTCGGACCTCAAAAAACTGGAAATTCTCAGTCTCAGGGAGAACAAACTACAAACAATCAGAAATGACACTTTTACTGGTCTGAAGAAGCTCAGGAAACTGGACCTCCAGAAGAACCCACTGAACTGCACCTGCCTTTTTCTGAGCTTCATACAGCAGATGAATCAATCTGGAGTGGAGACAAGTAAGAATTTACTTGATATGCATGATTAGGCCTACACTCTTAAAATATGTTCTTTAAGGCCACACATTTTCAGGCATTACAAACTGCAGGATTTTAAACTGCCTTCAAGGTTCGGATTTGAAGACCTCTCCCCTCTGGAATAACCTTTTGTTCTCAATTGTTCTTTTTGGAACCTTTGTTTAAAAGAGTGCAGCTGCGTCCCATTAACAAAAGAAATAAATAAAAGTTGTCTTATAACGATTAATTGTTTTCAAAGTAACGATAAAGTGATTATCCAAAGCCCCTTCTGCTGACTAGTAATACAGTGGGGCGAAACAGCAACTATGAAGGCAGTTTGGTTGCCATTCTGCACCTTATCCTATACTATTTTAGTCCATTAAGCTCTACAAATTATTTTTCGGCATGTGTGTGGAATGCAGATGTTGTTCATGAGGCTAAGAGAGTACTTGCTAATTGCTTTGCTCTTGTAAACATCATTAATCTTTGTGTGCAGCATCAAGAAATTGACTTTTTGATTAATATCATGTGTTTCACATTTCTGCAAAAGATGGTTCCTGTGCTGCTCCGCCTGAACTAGCTAATAAAGACGTTATAGAGGTGATCATCCCCTGCTCATCAGCAACAAAGCCACCTCCTGTTATAACTACCACTGCACCGGCTCCTACGGCTACCCATACTACTTCTACTGCTACTTCTGCTACCACTACTACCACCACTTCAGCTACTAGAGCCACAACTGCTACCACAACTACTTTCACAACCACTGCCCAACAGACGTCGCCTGTACCGGCACCTACATTTGGCAACACCAACATTTCACTCAAAGGTGACAATTCTCTTTTGCTCAAACTCAGCTTATAATATTTGTGCATTTGAAATCTGTCACTGTGAGGGATTTGTACGTTCTTTCTCCTCTGAAAGTTCTTTCTGCAAACTGCTGTTCGAGGCAAGCAAGTTAAAAGTATGAATTATGATGTTGCAATATAAAATGACTATACAAAAACAACAACCATAAGTGTTAGTAAAACTAAAACAAAAGTCTGATCTAAGCCTAGCCCTCAATAATTACAGAGCCCTTATCATGGAAAACCCTTACATATTACATTCAAATGTAATATGTAATGAAAATGTAATATTGACTCCCCAGTCCACAAATGCACATTTAGCTGCATTCCATTCATTTTTGACTGTTTTTATAATGTCACAAAAAAACAATACATTTACATGTATCTACCTATTCAGCCTATAGCACTTAAGGCCTACCCCTTCACATTGAAGTTATAAAAAGTGTTTCAGTCCAGGTAGCTTTTTGAGGGGCCACAAAACAGGGCAGCCTATTGGAAAAGAGGTCAGTTACATACATCAGTCACAGTAATATAAAAACGGACATTTTAAATCTTAGGGATCGAGAGAGGTTAGAAAAAAAGTAATGTAAAAGGCTTGTTTTGGGTAATAAAAACAACCTCAGGAAAACAACAGAGAGCAAAAAAGTAGGATATGAACCCTTTAACATAAAGTATAGCTGAAGAGAAGGACTACCAATCTGAACTCTAGTATAAAATTTTTCAGTCATCATTCAAACAATTTATTTGCTCTCCTGAAGCTTATTCTACTTGTTATCCAGTTACTAATTTGACTATAAGTGGCTTATTATTCTTATTATTATTCAGTAACCTTACAATTCAGTAACTACCACACGTTACTTTGTAACTACTATGAATGTTAAGAGAGTGAGGACCTACATTAAGAGTTTAAACATGTTTCTTTCTTCAGATTCTTTGACAGAAGCTGATAAATCCGGCAGGCAGGAGCCTGGGGTAAGCAACACCTGGAAGTTTCTAGTTGGTGTGATAGTCATCGCTCTCTGCACCTCCATGTTCATCGTGTGTGCCATCAAATCACCCTCGTGGTACAAATTGGTCTTCAACTACCGGCATCAGAGGCTCCGCGACGTGGACGAGCCCAACATCTTCAGCACGGGCCGCTACTCCAACTTCAGCCTGGACACAGAGCAGACGGAGACCAGCGCCCACGAGCTGGACCAGGACCCAGAACAGATGGAGGACGAGGACGGCTTTATTGAAGACCGCTACATCCAGCCGGAGGACTACAAAGACCAGGCAGAGGACTACAAAGACAACACTGAGGTCTACAAAGACCACGCTGATGTTGATAAAGTATAAAAAACTCTGATAGTGACTGAACTAAGGACATGGATGTTTACATTTTAACACCAGCCATGACGCATAGGAAGTCCATATAAAGCACAAGCTGCTATGCTTTCCAAGTCAATATAAAGCATGAGCTGCTATTAAAAGCCGTTGTAAGTAAGTAACTCCAAAGTATTACGAGACAACAACTGCAGAGATACTCATCATGGCTCTTTTCTGTTTACCAATCAACTAATGTTAGTAAAAGGTAGGATTTAAGCACTTAACCCTGTCTGTGTTTCACAAACCTTTGCAATGCAAAACCAAAAGTATCTTTTCACATATTCATTTCACCACCAATGATTATTAGCAAAGATTTTAACCAAGCAATCAGTATCAAAATGAACAAAAGTGATATAAACATGTTGGACTTATTCCTAAAGCTTTGAAAATTACAGCTTAAAGGTCAGCTGGTAGAAAGACAAGGAGGGCAATCTTATAAGTCTAGACATTTCCTAGAAAGAGACTCTGTACGAAAGGCTTGTGTACCAAAGCTTCCCATTCACAGTAATGATGGAGAGACCAAATTAGTCTAAATCAGTCATAATTTGGATGCATCACTCGTGATGCCTGCTATTGGTGCACAGATGCTGTGTTGTGTCAAACACAATCACCATGTTGTTCCTCTGTATCGTTTGAAAAATGTAACATGCACTGTCAGTGCTAAAGTTGATAAATTGCTGCAATCTCTGCACTTTAATACTGAACTTAGATTGAACTACGTTGGACTTATGAAATCTGTGATTTTTTATGTCTAAAGACAAAAGTATATCAAATATCATAAGTAATACAAACATCAGTTCAAAGGGATTTTCCACCGATCCTTTTGCAACATCAAATGTTTAACGCAGAGGTGATACGAAACCGCTATATGAAGTATTTAGTGCATAAATGATCAGAAAGCTATCACATGAAACGATTACAATACACTGCTTGATGCCTGAGACATTCGTTTACAGAATGTTTTGGAGGGGTACATGCAAGGCACTTGAAGGCAAAATACTCAAAGATTTTTTTTTTCAGAATTACCACAATTCATTCATTATTAACATTATATATAAAATCTCAGGAGACATGTGTAGATCCTCTGGCACTTTTGGATTATAAAGGACTATTTTGTTGTTGTATACACAAATAGTGGTAGATAAAAAGGCCTGGTTCCTATTACTACATTGAGAGGAATCAGAATCAATTAACCATTTCACAACAAACATCTCTGAGTTACTTTGTTTACATCTAGACGACTAAATTCAGCTCCAGTCATAGATGATATTTGCAGTTCATGTCACTTTGTAAAATGGCTGTGACCAAGATTGGTCTTTTCTCTGTGAAAAAACAATTCTTCTTGTACTTAACCTAACCAGCTACAAAAAGTACACATAATTAAAACAGATAATAATTTACAACTAACTGTACTAATAGAACGTTTAAAAGTAGTGCCATGGCTGGTGGAGGTGAGGTGAGGTGACCTGTCACATTACCTTAAGCAAGCGGGGTAAACAGTGAAACCACAGAAGTAAAGCTAATAATGAAAATGTCTCCCAGCTGGCAACAGACCATAATATGTTTATTATAGTCAGTGGGGATGAAATGTTAAAAGGTTTGTGTTAAAAGTGCATTCCTTCCATTTTAAATATGCTGCTATAGGAAGGGCTTCCCCTTCAGAAGTCTGAGCACCAGCACTATTAGTCACACAAGTCCACTAAAGTTGACCTTGATGCAAAGTTATACAATCAAAATGTATGAAGTCCAGAAATCTAAGCTGTTAGATTTCTAGTGGGACACTGTACAACACAGGACAGTGAAAAATGTTGAGTCACTGGAGTGCCCTCTTGTGTACTGTAATAGAAAGGCACTGCTGATAGCCAGTGCAGTACTGATGTTTGTGAGGACCTGAAAAGCACTTACTCTCTTCTTTCTGTGAATATCACATCCATGCTTTGGGCTTCTTTGTCATTCTGGGCTTTCAGCTAAACGTGTGAAAAGAAACGTGATGTGAATGCACTGACAATATTGAGGTGAATAAAAGTTGTGATATCCCATTTCCACTGAATTACCATTAAAGAAACACAATGATACTCACCATATTGAATTCATTCATCACTTCATCCATTTCAGTATTGGTGTTCAGTTTGTCAACCAGCTAAAAGTTCCACAAAAATGTTATTTATTACTTGTCATACATTTTAACTCTGTAAATACTACTAAAATACAAGGCTTTCCTGCGCCCCCCCTATTTTCTTAATCATGTGGACTGAACTGAACTGGAACTTGTTTGTTAATGGGAATACTGCAAGAAGTGCAGGCATGAACAATGGAAAGGGCTCTTACTCATACTCTATATGGACAAAAGTATTGGGAGACCCCTGTTTTTCAGGATTTGCTTTTCTAGTGAAGGGCAATCTTAAAGTTTCAGTATACCAAGACATGCTTCCAACTTTGTGGACACAGTCTGGGGAATAATCTTTTCTATTACAGCATGACTGTACCCCCAGTGCACAAAGCAGCTCCATAAAGACACGGCTGGATGAGTTCAGTGTGGAAGAACTTGACTGGTCCACACAGAGTCCTGAGCTCAACCCCATACAACACCCCCGGGATGAACTGGAATGGAGATTAGGGGCCAGACCTTCTCGTCCAACATCAGTGTCTGAAATCATTAATGCTCTACAGAATGAATGGGTACTAATTCCCACAGAAACTCCAAAATCTCATGGAAAGCCCTCCTATAAGAGTGGAAGCTGTTATAGTTCCAAAGGTGGACCAGTTCAATATTAAAGTCTATGTACCTGAATTCAATATTATGAAAGTCCTTCTTAGTATAAAGGTCCGGCATCCCAATACGTTTTCTATATAATATATACATAAATCCACTGTTCAGCAACTTCATGTATAACCTCAACTGGTTTCTGTCAAAACAAAAACAAATACACCTGTCACTTTGTTTTTCTCCATTCACACAAGTATGCATGTGTACCATGTTGTAGTCTGCCAGTTGCCCCTGAAGATCCTTTATTTCACCAGCAAGGCCCTCTGCTCTGTATACAGATAGACAGAAAACAGAAAACCTTTAGCGTAAGAAACTTCTAAAGAACAGACTCTTGCTTTTTCTGTAAAGAACACAATAAGTATAATCTTGACTGACCTTTTTTCATATGCGAGATAAACAGAGTTCTCCTGGTTGAAGATGTCGATTTCCTTCTGTAACTTGCTGGTCTCAGTTGTAAGCTCATTTATTTTACCCCTGTAGTGAGAAAAGTATGTACTTGAGTTATATACAGATAAACATGTAGATGAAATCGTAATAAGTCATATAAATACTTTGTTTTTCAATAATAACTATAAAGGTGCAGAGTGAAGTTTTATAAACTTGACTACAATTCACTATTTAAGCTTTTGGTAAACAAACGACAATCAGCTTCCCAATTTAAAGCAGCTTGCTGTCACATTGAAAATAAGAAAACAAAAAACCTTAAAATAAAACCATTAAAATAATTGTTTTAGTACTCTGTAGTAGACTAGAATGAAGGTCAATGTATGCAGTCTTTGCAATAAATATAAATAAAAACTTATTTTAGTTTTTCACTGTTTCAGTTTCTGAAAGCTGTACTTTGAATATGCAAGATAATATCGATAAAATATTCAAATATAAAAATTACAGACCTTATTGAAAACAGAGATTTCAAACACTTGAATTATCATGCAAATTCTTATCTACTTTGTCTCAGTCATAACATGTTCATAATATGTGGTGTACCTGAGTAAACCAAGGTAATATGACTTATCCAGGATTTGCCTCTGAGGTCCTTGTGGAACAGACAAATAAATGACCAGTACAATAAATTACATACAGTATATCCAAATAAATCTGGCTTTAGAATAGGTCAAAGAATTTAAGTAAATTTATACATTGATCCCAAAGACCAAGAGTACCTTTCCCGCCTGTCTTCATGCCACTAAGACCCTGCTGAGTGACAGGACGATCAGTCACTTTGATCTGAGCTGATAAGACACCAGGGGTGGCTATAGGTCCGCCCCTCGTCCCTGGGCGACCAGTTCCAGGAACCATCTGGAGGACAGCGTAACACTGGTAAATACACATTTCTCAGAACATTAATGAGTCCCTGCAATCTTAATTTTTAAATGTAAAGGTTCACGGGGTATTGCATTTATTTGTCAAAACTAGTGAATTTGTAGAAAACCATACACACTCAAATTTATTTCCAGTGGCTGTGATAGGAACCAGGGGTCACAATAATTACACCAATATTGGTAAATTAGTAGCAAAACTAGGCTTTAGGACAAAGCCTTATCTTATAAGAACTATATAAAACAATGTACAAAGTAGCCCTTATAGTCATGTGTAAACACACCACAGCACAACACAGTGAACAGTGTGAAATTCTGTATTTTAACCCACTCACCAAGTTAAGTAGTGGGCAGCCAGCAGTGTGCGGGGACAGTACCATGCTCGAGGGGGTCACTGGTAGTCCTGGGATTCAAACCCATGCACTTTTGATATCAGGACAAACTCCCTAACCATCAGACCACCAGCTGCCCCATTCCATGTAGTCATTTTTTAGATGTGGCTTTTAGGGGCATTAAGCATCTAGTTTCTCGCAAGGATTTAGCTCAAAGGGTAAAGTGCTCACTTTACATGAGAGAGGTAGCAGGATCAATGCCTGCAATCTCCATGTGAGGTCTTCCTTTTGGGTAGCTGATGGCCTGGTGGTAAGAGAGTTGCGCCTGCAATCAGAAGGTCGTGTGTCCAAATCTCAGGACTTTTTGTAGCACCACTGAGGTACCCAAGAGCAAAGTACTATCCCCACATACTGCTCCTGGATGCTGCGTCTCTGGCTGCCAATGGCTTCACATGGTAAATGGATTAAATGCAGAGAAATAATTTCGTGCTGTTCACACTGTGTGCTGTGCTGTGCTGTGTTCACGTATGACTATAAGGAGCCACTTTACTATACCAAAGCAATTCTGGGCAATTCTGACTCTGAGGGTATAATGATAATGCTGCATCTAACTACTATTAGTGAATTAGTGATTTAGGAATTATACAAACATTTTGACAATTTGACGGAACTCCCTTTTAACTTTGATTACTCTGTGATCACACCTGCTAACATCTACTCACCCCAGTTCCCACTCTGATCGCTGTCTGTGGAGGTCTAATGGCAGTTGGTGGTCTTCCAGTCCCTGCGACTAATGACCCACGACTCACTGGCCTGCCGGACGGCGGTCTCTGGCTTGCCATAATGATTTATTCTGTTAAGAACACAATTTAATGGTTAGCTTTTAGAGAACAAAAGCTGGGATACAAAAACTGCTGTGTTTATACAAAAGGAGAAAAATTCAGTTGGCTAGCAAGCTCATTTTTGTCCTGCATAGAGAAGTTACACTTGATATTATAATATTACTAGGAGTGCAATACATGTTTCAACTTTCATACAAACTCAACTCTGAGGTCAACATTCAGTTCAATTTTCAGTGTTTTACATGCTATGTCTTGGCACTAATTACAATCATGTCAATCATTATGTACTGAAATTATTATGCTATAACAAAAATTTGTTGCTGCAAGATCACCAGCAGTTTATTTAATAGTATCTAAATGTTTACTACTGAATTACAGGTGATTAAATGCTGACATGTTTCAAAGTATTCCATGTTTTGTGTTGAATTATAAGGTACTAAAATTATTATGCTCTTAAATGTTACATGAATAAGTAAGAAGCAGCAGTTTATTTAACAGTATCTTTTTTTTCTAAATGTTAATTTGAGAGAGAGATTTACTTCATTGTGTTTTGGTACCAGTACTGCTTAATTATAGGTGATTAAATGTTAAAAGTGTTTTGTGTAAGAAATCATTTTGTCTTAAAATTTCCTCTGGTCAGATCCTGTCCTCAATCATGGTCCTGTCAGAGAAAACTGTCTGGGCTCCTTTCACTGGATGACATTGGTTTGGTTCCTGTGTTCTTCCAGAGTGAGAAGCAGGGCAAACAGGAGTTTATATACTGAACCAATGTTTATAGCTACAATCATACTGAGAAGGAAAAAAAAGGAGATGCTACACAGTGTCCTGGACAAAACACAGTAATGAATGAAGGTTTCCTTTTGAGCTCATATTGTCAATGGCTGCGTAAAAAAATACAGACATATATCACTATTTTGGATTTACTGAAGCATGAATCCACTTACTGAAATGGCTTAAAATATTTTAATACACACAAATAAACCAAATATATTTCAAAACGAGGTGCTTGTATTGGCGATGGCTGCATTTCAAAGAAAAAAAATAGAAAAATCACTATTTTGGATTTACTGGCGCATGAATACACTTAACTTAAATGCCTTAAAACGTTTTAATATACACAAATAACCTAAATATTCTTCAAAACTAGGTAAGAGAAGGGACCGCTACAGGGGCTAGTAACGTTAGCTAACATGGCTAACACTGTTGAGGGCTGCATTTCATAGAAAATACAGAGAAAAATCACTATTTTGGTTTTACTCAAGAATGGAGTGACTGAAATGCCTTAAAACGTTTTAAACATTCGAATAACCTAAATATACTTAAAAACAAGATTCTTATATTGTTTAGGGCTTCGTTAAAAAAAAGAGAGATAAAGCACTATTATGGATTTACTGAAGCAGGAATGCACTTACTAAAATCCCTTAAAACATTTTAATACACACAAATAACATAAAATTTCCTTCAAAACGACATGCTTATATTGCCGAGGGCTGCGTTTCAAAGAAAAGAGAAAAATCACTATTTTGGATTTACTAAAGCAGGAATAAAGTTACTGAAACTACTCAAATCGTTTTAGTACAAACTCATAACCAAAATATACTTCAAAACTAGGTAAGAGAAGGGACCGTAACAGGGGCTAGTAACGTTAGCTAACATGGCTAGCACAACAAACCCTTTTGTGTCTGCGTGCTAGACTCATACAACACTGTAGCTTGTTTTCGACCTAAAATAAAAAAGCAAAATGTCAGACCTATAAGCGTGTGGTCGTACTTGAAGAGAATAACTTAACCAGCTTCTCCCCGAAGTGCCAAAATAAGGCTAAGCTGAGACTCTGCTGCAGCAGTACACTCTCACTGTTGCTCAGCAACCAACCTGTGGGTCATCTCGCGAGATCAGCTCGCAGAGAACCAGGGGGCTGTGTTCCAAATCACTCACTCACTTTAAAAAGAGAAGCTAAAAGAACCGAATTCTCTCTCTCTCTCTCTCTCTCTCTCTCTCTCTCTCTCTCTCTCTGCCTCTCTTCTCTGTCTCTTTCTCTGACTCTTCTCTATGTCTCTATCTATC
>JBBPCY010000082.1:8981094-9001768 GCA_037974405.1 Brachyalestes nurse
TAAACCAGTGTCCAACACAAGATAACACAGATAAACCAGTGTCCAACACAAGATAACACAGATAAACCAGTGTCCAATGCAATACGCTAGGTAGTGCTGAATCCCAAAATTGTGGAACTGCACATGCGCAGAAGGGCCTGGTAGCACCACTTTTTTAGTATTTTAAGTATTATATTTTCTGTGATTAATTGATAAAAATTAATGCGTTAATTCGACACCCCTTATATATACCGGTATTGGTATCGGGCCCGATACCACGCTCACTTGCTGTTACTCCTATTCGACCAAATTTCACAGACACCTGGAAGTACTTTAAAATCAATGATGAGGACAACTGCAAAGCAGACTGTAAGCTGTGTTCTGTCATCTTATCAAGAGGTAACCTGATAAAACACTTAAACACCAGCATAAAGAAGAATACAGCAACTTTAGAAATGTACTCGCAGCTTTTCTAGGTGGCGCAACCACCAATCTCCATGAAACTTCACAGTTAGCTAGGGCTCAAAGAGACCTTTCCAAAGACCCCTCGTTTGCCATAATAGCCCCCGGAGAGCTGGAGTTATTAGCCAAAAAACGTTCACCTTAGCCCTGTGTCCCAGTGCTTTTGTCCGAGGTGAACAGTTTTCGTCATCTACTTACGTAAGCCTAGAGGGCGAAAACAGTCAAAGTGAACCTGGAGCACTTTGTGTTCATAATGCGCAAGTTTAACCAAACCACACTGTGGACTTAAAGCGAACCGAACCGAGACCACCAACCAAGTTTATTTTTGCCTTAGAATAGCCTTCTGTTAATACTTTGTGTATTTAGCCTTATTATAGACTTGTTATAATCTGTATAAGAGAAAATAAAACCTGTCTTCAGATTACTCCACTATCGGTGTGTCGGAAAGATACTCGGTACACAAATAAAAATACTCGTACTCGTATCGGTTCGTACTCATATTATATATATATCCATATATGTATATATATTACCCACTGTTGGACTAATAAAGGTTTATCTTATGTTATCTTGTCTTAATCTCATACTGGTCTACCATGGCAAATCAGGGGCAGCACCTAAATTTGTGGACCAACTACTTTTGTAAAAATGGCTGAAAAATGAAACCGACTTCTCATTTCAGTGTTTGTGACACTTCCTCTGTGTGAGATGTTGAACAGTGGCCTGATAAAGTTGCACCAATATGATCCATCAGATAAGATTAATGGGGAAACAATGAAAACAGAGCTGATCTAATCAAAGCATAGCAGGAGGTTGTACTCTTTGTGCTTTTACTTCGAGAGTTTAAGGCAGAACTGAAAACTGTTTAACCTTTATGGCAGTGAGAGTCTTGGACAAAGGTGCCACATTGTAACACCCATCTCTGTCGATGAACTGTAAATGATGAATATGTGGACACTGGAGTGCCGTACTATATAGCGTAATATCTAGCAAATACTCTACGAAACATAAGTAAAAAGGTGTACTGTAGTGCATTACTCACAATGTCAGAACGTTTTGAACATGCGGGTTCTTTGGAAGCTGCAATGACTCATTTGCTTTCTGACAGCCAGGTACAGCACAATGTTCAATTTTCAGCATAACACATTTAAATTACTTCCTCAGGAACAACACTCTGCATCACTTTTACAGGAATGGGTGACCCCCATTAATGTGCAGTGTGTGGGAGGAGCTAAACTGCTGTAGACTGTGTGGGAGGAGCTAAACTGCTGTAGACTGTATGGGAGGAGCTAAACTACTGTAGACTGAATGGGAAGAGCTAAACTACTGTAGACTGAATGGGAGGAGCAAAACTACTGTAGACTGAATGGGAAGAGCTAAACTACTGTAGACTGAATGGGAGGAGCTAAACTACTGTAGACTGAATGGGAGGAGCTAAACTACTGTAGACTGAATGGGAGGAGCTAAACTACTATAGGCTGAATTTAAGGAGCTAAATTACTGTAGCCTAAATGGGAGGAGCTAAACTGCTATAGGCTGAATGAGTGGAGCCACACTACTAAAATATAAATATATTTAAATAAAATAATTAATAGAATCTGTACTTTCCACAAAAATTGGCTGCTTGTTTCAACAAGAATAATAATAATGAAACAGAATGGGAGAAACAGTGTTTGATGGTAAATGCTGAACTAGCAGGCTGGACTTCCATGACTTCTGCGTGTCCCTCATGTTTAAAATGATGAGGAACTGTGGTGTGGGCAAACACATGTGCCATCGTTACAAAGACTGGCAGCCCCTGAAGTAGATATTTAAAAATATTTCTGCTTCCAAAAGATAGTGAGGAGGAGGAGCAAAAAAAACTTAAAAGTAGAAAATGTCACAGTTGTGTCTGCTCTGCCAGTCTCAAGGCCAGTGCGCTGAAATTCTTAGTGTGTAGAATACAGAAACTTCCTAAATGGCATATACTGTCATAACAAGTGGGACGGTGTGTCAGGAGAAGATTTTTGAAAAGTCGCAGCTTCCTCTGAAGACAATTTTGTAGAAATTGTTTCCGTATATATGGTTTATATCAATCTGGTATGGCAGCTTAAACACATATGAAGAACACAACATGATGGGACCACCAGGGCAATAATGCCTGAAAGATTGTTTCATACTTTATTTTTGCAGGCTACCTGTATTAGGAATACACATGCATGACTGGCTTATGATGAAATTTTTAATTAAGTAAATGTCATTGTACTGACATAAAGTTCCATAAAAGTGATAGACCTGTGTCCCATTTATAACACTGTTTGGGCTAAAAGCATTACTGATATCACTGCCCTCTAATAGGTGTTGTATTAACACCAAATAAACAAACATTTCTCACTGCTGCCCTCTAAGGGTGTTATTAACTCTAAAAGAGTTATTAACATCAAATACACAAACATTACTCACCACCGCCCTCTAAAGGAGTTAAATTCAACATATAGTATACTGCAAAGTATAGGTACACCTTCGATAAAAAGCCTGCATATGAAGACATTTGTTAAGATTGCACAGCTTCACTGTAGAGCTTAGATCGAGCCCAAAAAATGAAACCCGACCCTACCGGAGCCCGTGCACCTTGTGTCCGAGCCCAGCCCGGCCCGACACATTAACTGTAATTATCGGCCCGAGCCCGATTTAAACCCAATTTTTTAATATTAATATTTTTTAATACGTGGGCCGTTATAACACACGTTCTCAACTGTGGGTGCGTTCATAAACTGACACTCCGAGGCTCCGAGCACACTCTGTCCTCCCAAATAGGCTAATTGAGTACTGATTAAAAAAAACAAATGCTTGATCATGGCCCGGCCCAGCCCAAGGATAGTGGCAGGAAATATCGGCCCGGCCCAGCCCGGCCCAGCCCGACCCGACCTGCGAGCCAGGCTCGGGCGGAGAATCGAAACTCTACTTCACTGACAGACTGAACAGTTGTCCCTTTAACAGGCCTACAAGAATAAATCTGGCTCATAAGCTGTTCGATGAAAGTTTTCAAACTCACACAGCTGGTCATTTGAGAGAAGAAAGTTCTCTAAGTGTGGAAAATAAGTGCCTAGAGCAACTGGAGCAGCCATTTAAAACTATATGATCCTCCCCAAATCCCATTATTGATGATTTAATAGGACTCTTTGAGGAGGGTCACAAAATAATAATGGTTTAGCTCATAACTCAAGCTCACAGCGCTCAGGGATGGCTCAGTGTATTGCAGGTGAGTTTCACACATTGTTAGCCTGTCCAGAGTGCAGAGGAATCACAACCTGTAGGCAAAAATATATTTATACCCTCTCCTGTGGGTGCTGGTGCAGGATTGTGTGGGTTGGCCAAGTCCCCAAGGTGGCTAGCACTAGCATGAAAGTGGAGGATGTTGAAAACCCCTGATGAAAAACCCAAAGGAATGCTGAGTAATGCAGAAATGTGGTTAGTTTGAGGCTCAGAGTGCGTAAGGCTGAAATCCAGGGGTTTTCTCTCCATCCTGTGATGTTTCTTCAATAACCCTTCCATCAGCAGTATTGCGCTCAGCTCTCAGTTGGAATAACACACAGATTAAACACTCTGCTGGACTCTTTATCTGCACAGCGCCCTCCGGAGTTCTACACTGTTCCTGCCATTTGCTGCCAACTATCATTTTGCACACAAACGTTCACAGATGCAATTATAGATAGAGAAGAGTTTCATTAGGCCAGCCAGTGAAGAATAGTTTCATACACAGGCCACTGACCTTAAAGGTGTTTAACACTTAAGAGAATGTTTATAAGACAGAAAGTATAAATGCAATGCGATGCACAGCCTATGCTAGAGATAAATATGTGCGTGGTTTGATTTGTGTGTGAGTGGTTTAGCTTAATTTCCAAACATCTTCTTGAGGAATCAGTTACCACCCAACATGCACTCCTCCATTAGTCATCATCATCTGAATCAGTTCTTAAGTTTGAATCAGTCTACCATTATGTTAAATAAGGTTAATAAATCAGCCAATCCACTTTGATCAATCCTTCAAGTCAGTTTAATAATCCTTCATTAAACAAAGTTGGTTTAATCAATTCTTCATTAAGTTAATATACTTTTCTTTAAGTTAAAGCAATGTAATCAATCCTTTATTAAGATAGATTATTGGATCAAACCTTCAATTAGGTAAGTTTAAGCATTCTTTCATTAGGGTAAATCAGTTCAATCACCCTTCATTAAAGTATGTTTTTTAAATCAAGCCTTCATTAGGGTAAATTGCTTCAATACATTTTTTATTAAGGTAAACTGGTTTAATCAATCCTTCATTAAGGCAAATTAATGTTAGATTGATTAAAGCAATACAATGTTACGAGGAATTGATTAAAGCAATTTCCCTTAATGAAAGGTTGATTAATCCATAACTGACCTTTATAAAGAATTGATTGATCTGATTTATGCTAATAAGGAATTTGTTGATCAATTCCTTATTAGCATAAATTAGTTCAATCAATCCATTATAAAGGTAAATTATGAATTAATTAATCAATCTTTCATTAGCGGAAATTGCTTTAATCAATCCTTCTTAAAGATAAATAATTTAATACATCTTTCATGAAGGAAAATTGCTTTAATCAAGCTTTCATTAAGACCAATTGGTTCAATAAACTTCTCATTAAAGTTAATTGGTTTAATCATACCATTATTATGGTCAGTGGGTTTAATCAACACTTCATTAAGTTAAATCAGGAACTTCTGATGGAACCGAACCAATTGATGCCTGGAGCACTGAGATCAAGAAGCAAACTTCTGGAGACCACTCACTACAGTTTTTTGTTTATTTGTCTGTGTTTCAATATTTTATTGTAAGGAGTGAAAGGGGACAGAGACTTGAAGTGTTTGTGAGGTTTAAAATATTGCTGTTTTTGTCTTTAAACTAGAATCTTTCAGTTGAGAGAACCAGTTAATATGCCTTTTCCACATAATAGTTGTTTTGTTTCTTTTTAGATTGAACTGACAAACCATTATTTACAGAAAAAACTTTGTTCTGAGATGGATCATTTTAACTGTGAATGGCTGAACCCTTTTTTTTAATGAGGGGGCCTTTAGCCCACCATGATTGGAGGTAGTCATATAGTCTGAAGTCCAATGAAGATAAAAGAGCACCTCCTCACGGTTTGAGGAAAGTGTGTGACAGCCATGCTGTTAGCACCATGCTAATTGGTGCGGAACTTCCAATACTTGTTCAGTAAATTAGCCTCGAAGCTCTAGTGCTTGAAAAAAGATTTTGTGCAGAGTTGGAAACAAGCTGAAAACCTGTTAGTTTCTGGTTATTCTACTTGTTATTTTACTTAATGAGAACCTTCTCCTGGCCATTACCCAGAGTTTCAGCTGCTGTAGGCTGCACCGTTTCGATTTCAGACTGTTGCATTTAGACATTTTATTACACACAAATCCTCTTTCGCCTCCCAGAATTAGTGACATAATAGCTGAGTGAGCCAACATTCACAACTATACTGAGGTTTTTCTGGGACCAATTATATGTATTTATTACAGAGGAGGTCCACCCGTGGATCATAAAGCAGGTGAAATTATTTGTGCATGATACGTCAAGCCATTCATATAACTGGGTTTCAGGGCGAACTGCCGTAAATGAAATAGCCAATATTTATGCAGAGAAGATCCCCTGACCATATTATAGAGACAGAAAAAGGCTTCTGCAGGTTTACTATGTCACTTTTATTCCTCTTCGGAGCCACATGAGACAGTTATAGGAAATTAATTTAAACGTATACACATATTTTGCACATTACTAAAGGTCATTATTTATTAATAAATGTACACTACAAATCTAGCGTGTGCACATATCTAATAAAAATGCAAATTGGTTCATCTGTCATTCTTATTTAAGATTTTTGTACTTTACAATACAGATCAGGGATCTCCTCCAATTAAAGAAAAATGGCAGTGGTGGTGAATGGAACCAGACGATGCTGATGATGGTAAAATAATGGTGAATCTGAACTAAATCACTTTTCTTTGGGACTATGTTGCCTCATGGCTCTCTTTAGTTCCAAGCGCCACAAAATAACGATGTTTGTAACGGTTGATTGGTTGGAATATTTTTGTTTTTGTATATTTTATTTCCTTAGTTTAGCCTTTCAAAATTTCTCTTTAAATAAATTTAAATTATTTGATCATTTTATTACAATGTTACATATTGACTCAGAGGCTCAATTTAATACATGCTGTACTTGTATAACTCTTTATACAATAAATAAAGAATTGTGAAACTTATTCATTAGGTTTCTTCTATGTCTACAATGAGTCTTATTTGACCATTTCAGCTGATGGTGCACCATATTCTTCGGTTAGGTGTGACCACAGAGGTGACCCCTCGCTACTATTGTCCTAAAAATGAGCCACCCCTGAGGAACAGTGTTGCCTCACTTCTGCAGATTTGAGATTCAAGATTCTTTATTTGTCACATACACAGTCTAACATCAGACATTATCAGTTTTGGAGCTCCTCTGTGATTGGATCAGGGCTGTGAGGTAATAGAGTGTGTTTGCTGCAGATGGAGCAGGAACATGACTGTATTAAATACTGAACTGCTGTCTGTGTTGCTGAGACCCCTCTACCAGTATTGTTTGTTCTCTGAACATAACTATACATGAGCAACTATGTCCTCCTGATACTGAACTGCTACCAGTGTGGCCAAGAAAATCAGTTGTGGCTCTCTGAAATGCTACTAGATTGTGTGATGTCACATAATATGTACCTCCATCTAATCTGCACACATCAACAGCATCCCCTGTTCTGTTTTCTTGCAGATTGGATCATTTATTTGGTTGTTGGTGAGGAGTGGAGGTGAGGAAGGTGTGGGCTTACAGTTTATAGTCAGTTTATGACACTGATAATAAGAAATAGGGCTGGGGGTGTTATAATGGTTATAAAGCTATAATGGTTCTGCCCCCCCCCCATGCTCTGGACTCTGAGGGGAACTTGTTTTTCTATTATAAACTAGATAAATTGTGAACGCCATACAGTGGCAAATAGCTTTGGTCTTATATTAGATTTGATAACATTAATGTTTAAGTTGAGATTTACAGAAAAAATTGAACTGTAACTGTGTAACTGACCCACGGTCGTGGGTTTGAATCCTACCTTCAGTACACCACCACTGGGTTCCTGAGCAAGACCCTTAACCCCAAGTTGCTCCAGGGAGACTGCCCCCTGTAGGTAAGGAATGGAAGTCGCTTTGGATAAAAGCGAATGTTAGGTTCAATGTAAATTTAGCTGGAATGTTATCACTGCAGAAAATCAGAATCAGAATCAGAAAAAAAAAACACAGAGCAGTCTTCCATATGAGATGGAAGACTTAGAGAAACGATTAAACTATCCTGGGTTTTCCTTGGCACATGGATCACTGAAACCTGTCAAAGGATATATAGTAACAAAAAGACCTGTTTAATTCCAAGGAATGAAGGAAGGCTGAGAAATGGTCACGTAAAGGCAAATTGTGATTGCGTTAAAACAACACAAATGGCGTAAGTGGACCTCAGGAGGTAAAAAATGGAAGACGATTGTAGGATATGGGCCCTTTAAACACCAATTCAGAGAACATGCTTCATTTGGAGTGGTGATAATATGGAAAAGTTGTTTGGCTAACTCTACAATTCTGAATCATGAAATACAGTTCAGTAGATCTAATAACTACATAGAATGCGGAGTGATAAGTGTGCTGTATGTGTGTATTTGTGTGTGTGAGTGAAATTGACCCAGTCATTTATAGATGGAGAACATCTTTTATTATGTTTAACGTGTATTACTGTGAACAAGTCTTTTAGAATTTTAGGGCTTCTTCTCCCGGGCCTCCATCTATAAATGCCTTCTAATCTGTTTCTCTTCTGAATCAGGGGTGCTCTTTCACACTTTGTTCTCTTTTAAAAGAAATGGTGGCAAAAAAAATGGTGGTGATCATGATAGTGCTTAGTCGCTGGTGCTAATTCTGTCTGTAAAAGCAGTAAAGTACAATTTTTAACTGCCCGTGCTTATCTTTCTCATGCCTGCATCTTTATGACTTTGGTGAGTAACCAGCAACTTATTATGAAGCATTTTTCCATGTTGTTCCATTATAGAAAACACTAGATCTTCACTAGGGGTGTAAATCTGTAAAAATGTGACACTAATACAGGCTTGTGCACAGATAGACCCTACTGTTCCCCCTTTAGCCCATGTAAGTAAATATGTGAATAATCCATTTTTCCTTTGGAGGATATCCCAACATTACGTTTGCTTTCCTTAAAACCTAGAAATGGACAGAGATAAAAATGGCCAACAACAACAGCATAAACCAAACATTTTAGGAATTCTTTTATAACTAATCATTATAATTGTACTATAATTCATTCAATGATATCAACTTCTTATGAATTAATATTAAAATATTCTCATTTATTTTAAATGGTTGTGCATATTTGTTTAAACGCTGCACACTTCATACATCACTCTGTATTTTGAAAGTTAGTGTAAAAATTAATTAAAATTTTTTTTTTTTTTAAAAACCCCGCCAGTTCATCTCAAACACTACAAAACCTCAACGGGCCATCAATTAGATTTGTTGTCAATATAGATAGTGTATCACCAACAATATATTGTGAATCCTGATGTTAAACATGATAATAAATTCAGCTTCATTCACTTTTATCCCTTTGAGCCATTGCCCCTCAAAATGTCTGTGCACAAGCCTGTTGGATTACATTTTTAGGAAGGAATGGCTACTTTCACCACAATTTGACTATTTTGACCCCATTTAAATGTTAAAATATTGGAATATAGAGAATTATAGCAAAACACCAACCTTTTTTTACATTTAAAAATGGCCCAAGAATTTATTTTGGCCTAAGCTGTGCGTACATTATTGAGTACTATTATAGTATTCAGATTACATTCCATAATACATCTGAATCATCACCCTCAAATAAATGAAGATGCATTTTTACACCCCTAGTGTTCACGTATATCATCAGTAGCCATCAGCCTTCGTACCATCATTAAGATAATAGGGCAGTGAGTGTGTCTGTTTTATGTAACGACTCATCAGTGTCCGCTGTTGAGAGATTTGATCCGCTCCATGTGACGCCATGGTTTGGGACGTCCCATCAGGGCGAGGTCCGAACCATCCCTGCATGTCAATTGGAGGAGCCCCCTTTTGTTTGAGCCGTCATTCATTCACCAGCTGCTCTCCAGCCAGTGTGTGTGCGCACCACATGGCTAATGAAGGCGGGGCCGACCGTCGCCTTGCTTTGACATCTGTCATTGCACAAAGGCCTAGAATTCCCCACAGTACTCTAAAATCACTTAACCAGGTCCTCGCATATGAGATTATGTTACAGAGTGGGTAATGATAAGCCTCTTTGGTCAAAAAGACATTTGTACACATCTTAAAATGTTGTCATGTCAACATTGTCAACATCCACTACACTACCACCACTCCTCTCATGGTCTGTTGGTATGTTGGTGCTTTACCAGTATAATTATTGTCACGAAGAGTTCTTAAATTTCCCCCTTCAACCACAATGTTTAGTCTCACTTTCTAGTGTTGTATAACTGTAATTAATGGAAGCTCACACCCCACCCATTACCATGGTCTAAATTGTCACACCAGATAGACTTTTTTATGTGGTTTAAGGGTAAATTAACAGTCTGAACCTACATAAACATAATTAAGATGACT
Source organism: Brachyalestes nurse (assembly GCA_037974405.1). Lineage (NCBI taxonomy): Eukaryota > Metazoa > Chordata > Actinopteri > Characiformes > Alestidae > Brachyalestes > Brachyalestes nurse. The sequence goes on from JBBPCY010000082.1 coordinate 8,991,251, forward strand.
TATTATTTTGACATGGATTTAAGTAAGCGTGCCGATTTAGCACAATACTAATTGCTAGGTATACTTGTTAGATACATTAGGCTTGTATCTCCAGTGCTAAGCTAAAGAAGCAGACACCCATCATGCCTTAACTGACCGGCTTTATTTGAGATAAATTGCATACATTTAATTTTTCACTCAATTACTTCTTATTATTTATTGATTAGTTATTTCTTTGGTAGTCATGATTTCTTTTAGTTATTCGTTATTTTTCATTCTCAAAAAGTGCTTTCACCAGCTCATTTCACTGTACATATCACTGCTTTCACCGTTGTTTCTAACATGTGACTTTAGCTTTTGCCTAATCAGTCATCACTGTCGTTTCCTGTGGAAGGCTCAGGTGTTGCTCCTAACCTTCGTGGTGTTTTATGTAAACCATGAACAATCTGTTACCATTTCTTTTTTCCTTCCATTTCACTGCCTGTGTCTCTGTGGTGGCTCTTTGAGCTTGTGTTTGCAGTTGAACCAGCATGTGTGGATTCATATAGATGTAGATGCCATGAACCCAAGCAGGATGTGTGTACTGTAAGCTATTTCAGAGTGCTTCTGAAGACTGAGGGTGTGTTTGCTGTCTTGGTGCTTGCAGAAGTGGAACTCCGTCTCCGAAACGAGGCTCAAGTACCCGCTCACCAGCTCCGAGGGGAGGGAGAGACCGCTTTACTGGAGAGTCCTACACAGTACTGGGTACAGAACTGGACCAAACACATTTACGCACTCTCTGGAATCAGTGTTTTCAATAATACAAATCTAGCATTGTTGTTGAAAAATGCATAAAATTCATAAAAATGCTACAGTCTTAAGCAGTCAGCAAATAAATAAAACTGTGCACTACAAATACAAAAAATAAGAGAAATGGCATACTTGGGTTTGTGCCCTGTTGAGGATGTGTTCTTATTTTTACTTAGAAAAACAAAACGTGTCAGATTCAAAGTTTACATACAACTGTAGTACTCTTCAGTATCCTTAATATTTTACAAAATATTAAAACAATAAAAAGATATGGAAAAATGTTGTGGCAGATAACTTGAGAAGAATTTACTATAAATACTATATATGCTTTGTCATCCACAAGAAAACTCGTCCCTCATAAGATTGTAGATTAAAATGTGGTAGACTAAGATTCTACCAGAGATGGAATTAGTACTCCGTTAAGGTCCTTTCAGATCACAAACACAGGCGCTCCACCACTTTGGTGCCGAAGTAGAGAAACATTTTGAATTAAGAAAGAACGATATGAGAGGAGTTCAGACTTAAGGTGCGATTTTCTCCATTCTCTTTCTGTTGCTCTCAATTCTCTTTGGCTGTTGTGGAGTACATCAGAGCCACAGTGAAGGATGTGAGGTGTGTGTTGCCCTAGAAGACAATGGACAACGTTGGTTGAATGAGGAGTGGTAGCCATTTCCACTATTGAAGTACAGGAGTGAGCTGGTCCTGGTGGTATGGATGACAGAATGATAGAGGAGAACAATTGAAGAAACAATGGTAGTGTGGTCGGAGTATGTCTGGAGAGAGAATGTGAATGACAAAAGATAAGGTTCGGAAAAATGGAGAGGGGTAACCAAAATGTTGAGTACGGGACTGTCTCTGGTAAAGACAAGATCACAGAAATGACTCTCGTTATCAGTTGAAGGAGAGCTGTTGAGACGCAGAGCAAAAGATGACAGGAATTCATGGACGCCACAGATATGTAGCTTGCCCTTTGGGAGGTTGAAGTCACCAAGAAGAATAAGTGGAGAGTCATCATCTGGGAATGAAATGAGGACAATGTCCAGTTCATCAGTGAAGGTTCCTTCTGCCTGGGTGAGGACGATAAACAACAATGATGTGGAATCTAGTGGGATGAGCTACATCTACACAGTGAAATTTGAAAGATGAAATATTGAGTTATAAACAAGAGAGAGGTGTAAAGTGCCATTTGTGGGAGAGAGCCATTCCTGTGCCCCTCCTCTTCCAGTCTTATGAAGGGAGTGCATGAAAGCAGAGGCAGGAGAGAAAGCGGCAGGTGTTGCTGAATTCTTTGCTTTTATCCAAGTTTCAGTAAGAGCCAGGAAGTGAAATGACTGCAGGGATGCAAGACCAGAGATGAAATCTGGCTTTTGTGCAGAAGACTGACGAATTAGAGTTAGAGAATGGATTGACAGAGAATGTTTCAAAAGGTTACTGGGATTACTGCCCCTCTGATGAACATGGGGAACATGTCTTCAAGGACATTGGAGAAATTCGCAGGCAACGTTGATTTCTAGTTTATAGTTTAGTTAGGAAGAATACGCTGAAGAGAACACAAGTGCAGGGGCAGCTACAGGGGAAATGTTGTGCGTGACTGCTAAAATGCCTGCTGGACCCTCCCAGCAGTTCTCAACCAGTCAACTCAGACCAGGCGAATGGGTTCAAACATAAGGCTAGGCTAACTCCGCAACAATGCAGCAAACTCAATGTAGGTAACTCCACAGCAGGGTAGACACTTAGGAGATAGTAAGAAACTTCAAACAAGCTAAACTTACCAGTTGAAGACACCACAAAGCATAATATGTCATTACCATGGTAATATTTCTTAGTTCTTCGTTTTCAGTTTATCATATTTGAACCTACATTGTATAAGTCGTTATTGAATAAAAACATTTATCAACATAATTTCACATGTGTTCAGGTGACACCAGTATTGACTGTGGGCAGCACTACTGGGAGGTGAAGGCTCTGAAAGACTGTAAGTCCTACAGTGTTGGCGTGGCCTACAAGAACTTGGGCAAGTTTGACCAGCTGGGCAAGACCAACACGTCATGGTGCATCCACGTCAACAACTGGCTCCAGAACTCTTTCGCCGCCAAACACAACAACAAGGCCAAGAGTCTGGACATGCCAGTACCAGAGAGGATGGGAATCTACTGTGACTTGGACGGAGGTACAACAGAATTAATCCATTTAGTGACCTAAAGCACTGGGGCTTCATTTAGAATGGAGCAATACAGATAAAGTGCCCAATCTCTCCAATTCCCTGAAGTAATAAAACATCATAATCTGGCTTGTTGGTGATACCCCACACGACACAATCAGTAACAACGTGCCACACAGCTATGACTATTTATTGATCTAATAGAACAGGACTACAACTACTAAACTAATTCTGGGTTCAGCCATTTACAGAAGAACAATTATTTCCCAATAATTGTCATAAACACTATACATACTACAGATTCATACTGGATTAAAATCACTTCACAATTATGAGTGTCACATTTAAAAAAACTATAAAATACGAACACCGTAGATTCATACCAGATCAGACCACCTACACATACAACAGATTCAAATTGGGATACAATGCTTCCACAATATTACCATTAGACTGTACACAGACTACAGATTCATACTGAATGCTGTTGGCAATTAGTGAAATTAATGTACTCTACTAAACCTAAGCCAGCTTGAATGGCATGATGAAGTGTCTGGAACATGCCTCCAAAGCACTGGTGGTTAGGGAGTTGCCCTTCCGATCGCAGGTTCAAATCCAAGGACTGCCAGCAGCACCACTAAGGTACCCTTGATTATGGTCCCGATTAAGGACCCGGCGGTGGCTGTCCACTGCTTCACTTGGTGAATGGGTTAAATGTAGAGAAGGAATTTCACATTGTTCGCACTGTGTGCTGTGCTGTGGTGTTTTCACACGTGACTATAAGAGGCCACTTTACTTCCTTTACTTTGAAGCAAGGCTTATACTCCTGAAATTGACCACTACCAGTTGTTTACGTAATATCTGGACATCTACTACTCTGACGTTATTTGAGTACTGGCCTATATTACAAGGAATCCTATAGCTTACCCTAAGCGCCTTTCTCCAAGTTCCTCACTAACACTGACGGCTACCTGACACCTGTGGATCAAATGTTCCACAGAGCCATTGACTATCCTGCAGAATAGAGGAACACCAACAGGCTCCTCCTCTGCTTTGTAAAGCAGCATTCTTTTCATCTCTTGGTACAGCTGAATGATCACATCATATATTTGCTGCCTAATCTACTCTCCTTTGTCTTCTGTCTGGTCTTTTTTTTTTGTTTCTGTTTTTCAGGTCAGCTTTCATTCTACAACGCAGAAAGCAAACAGCTGCTACACACGTTCAAAACGAAGTTCACTCAGCCTGTTGTGCCAGCCTTTATGGTGAGAAAATAGTTACATCGTGCATAAAATATCCACAATCTGACTAGAATGCACGTTCTTTTGGCTGTTACCGCATACACTGAATTATTATTGGTGCATTGCACACTGGAATAAAATATAACAAATAAAATAGTAAGGAATAGTAAAGTATTGCCTCTTACAAATAAATAAGTACAGTGATTGTGGTTGCTACTGAAATTGGAGCTTGTAGATGTTTCCGTACAGAACAGTGTAGAAAGCATAAGGTCAGGCTATATGTAGCTGTTTAAAATTAAATCCGACCCACATGTCCACGCTCCAGCCTGTCTCCAGCCACAAATGGAATCTGGTTCATGCGCTATTAGCAGCTCCATTGATTACAGAAGAGATAGAGTAGGACCTGTTTTTAGGGGGCAGTAGATCAGGAAAGGTTAATACAGAGGTCTGAAGATGGGTTGGAGTTTGATTTGGGTGCATTTTACCACACTGACACAAAAAATGCACTTGTTATATCTGCAGTGTTCTTGCAGTCCTGGAAAAGTCAGTAGGTCTGGAGATGTCATAAAATAAATGGTTAAAAATGGTCGAAAAGGGTTTGAAATGTTCTTACCCGATAATGTTTTGTAGTTTTTGTGCTACATAATGAGGTTTCCATTAACGAACCCTTTAAGCACAGGCTCTTAGCAACATTCTTGATGTCTTGTTGATAAATTTGTAACTTGGTAATTGATCATTTTTGTACGTTTTACCAATGGTTACTTTACTTTATCCCATTGTTTTGCCATTTTTAGTTTCCTTGTCGTACCAGTTATCAGTTCAAATGAAAAGTAACAGTGCACAAAATGACATTTATCACAGTACACTTTTCTTAGCATATCAGAGATACAGTCAGTACTTACCAAAAAATTAAAAAGGAGATCGTAATATTGCTGTGGTTTATTCAGACATCATGTGGAAAGACAGCGGAGACTTTCGCTTAGTTCCCCCGGTTCAGATATTTCACCAAAGCCAAAGACCAAGTGTCTCCACTTGAGGTTTTGTAGAGATCTCAAAGTCATACAAATAGGCTTCCTAAGACACTAACACTCCTCTTTAATTGCAACTAAACTGTCCAGTGATGTGGAATTGTTGGTAAATCACCATTATACTCCCTGAGTCACCAAAGAGCAACATCTGAGCAGCAAAATGTTCCTCTGGATGCATGTTTCATTACAACGAGCATCATTAGGCCTTTCTTAGTGGATTTATCACCATGCAATGTGTGAAATGTTAAAGAAGATAAAAATCATTGTACTCACAGAGTTCAACTCTGGTGCTGCTGCTCCCATTGTGTATGTTACCAAACTGCAAAAATAAAACACACCATGTGAAGTTTTTTATTTTATTCTGTGACATATTGCCCACTCCTAGTACAAAAGTAGTGCCTGTCGTAACAAAGTCCTTCAGGTCAGAATCAGAAAACTTGATTCATCTCGGAGGAAATTGCTTATGTTACGACTGCGAAGACACACAGAGACCCACAGACAAGAAGAATGTAAACCATAAAGTGTGAATACAGTTTGTAGAAAAAAACTCAATTTGAAAACACTTTACGATATTTACACAAATGCTGCGTATAAATATTATAGATAAGTAACACAGTTGAGTGAAATCTGATGACACAAACGATAGTCAGGAGTTTATTAAACTTAGTAGAGATCAGTAGTGACAACCCTGCTTTCACTTCTTTTGGGAATTTAGTTATGGGAGTGTCTATTGAGAAGGCAATAGAAAACTGTATAACTGTGTTTTTTCTGTGTGTGCTACAGGTGTGGTGTGGTGGCCTGAGTCTGTGGACGGGTTTACAGGTACCCAGTGCGGTCAGAAGCTTCCAGAAGACTGAAAACGGGCTGGCGGGTTCGAGCAGCAGTCTCAACAGCATGGCGCAGTAGCCTGAACTACCCAGCTCCAAAACAAACAAGCAACAACGAACTGCTGTGCTCCGAAGCCACCCAGCGTGTGCTGATTTAGACCCAGACCCTAACCTTAATCAGCAGGAAAGCAGTAAACTTCACAAGAACCTGTGAACTTAGACTCTGCCTCCTGCTTCCAGAAACACTCTTCCTGAGGAATATCTTATCCTGTGATGGAATGCTGTATGGCATCATGGGAAACGGAGTCCTGGACTTGCAGGAACCCGATTAAACATGCTACTCCGCCTTCATCGACCACTACAGAAATGAATTATATTGTTATATATTGTCAGTATATTCCAGTAAATCCAGTCACATGGAGAAGTTGGGGCATGGTCATTTTCTATTTACTGTTTATGTTCTGAATTGAACATATGTAGCAGTCAATATATGGGACATACGGGGCATAAAATGTGGCCTGTGTAAATGCCATGACAAATTTTATATTACATGTTTTCCCAATATGCTCAGTTCAGCAAATGAATAGAAATGACGCATGGAATTTAGCAAAAATACACTCAGACGGTTGACTGGGCGAGCTCCGACTTTTGCATACGACTGGAGACAGAATACACTGCGATATATTTTCAGTATATTTCTTTTTTCGTGTCGGTGCCCTAGGAGAAATGCCTCTTTTTTCTGTCTCTTTATGTTGTTATCTAAATGATGTTTGCACCAGAAACGCTAGTGGCTTTATCAGGGATTAGTTGAGTGCACTTTTTCCTTACTAATTTTTGGTTGAGTTTGTTTTTTTTTTTTCTTGTTGTTGTTTTATTTTTCTTTCCTTTTTCTTATGATTTACTCCAGACACGAGTTTACTCTGGAACGAGAAACCCTGTCTCTTATCGTTTGATTTGTTGTATTATTTTATTGAAAATGTGTCATCTGGTTTAGTTAGGTGTGTTTTAATATGTATGTAAGTGTGTGTGTGTGTGTGTGTGTGTGTGTGTGTGTGTGTGAGAGAGAGAGTATGGCCTATGAGTGTGAGTGACTATTACCTCCTGTCCAATCCAGGTGTTTTTGCTTGGACTCTCAATATCCTTTCTCGCCATTTGAAATATGAACCCTGTAGTTTTTACTACTCTATGTGAAGTGGTTGAGTATGAAGACTTTTGCACGGTGTACAACAATTTCAAAGCTGCTTCTTTAGTCTCCCAGTAACTCTTCTGTTTGTACAGACGTCTGCTCTGTCATGTCCACCAACAGACCATTTTCAGAACGTCAGATTTTGGACCTGGACGTCAGCTTTCACTACCACTGAAGACATTTTTTTGTTTCTTTTCCCTTCTTAACTGATGCATCAGAGCGTTTTTTGGTTTGATTTGATTATATTCACTGTTGTGCATATCAGTAACTGTCAGATCTGTCCATAGAATAATTTATTGACTTTTTTTTTTAGATGTCATGCAGTTGCTCAAAACTGGAAAGTAAACTAGGCTTCAGCTCTTTATGTCTATGGGACTCCTTCATAAGCTTGTTATTGCTCCCGTGGGTTTCAAACACTTGGAAGGCCTCAGTAAAATATGAACGCATCTAATATTATAACTGGATACAGAATAAACTAAAGTGTGATGCCTTGTGGCCTTCGTTTACAAGACAAAAGTATTGGGACGCCTGACCATTACACCAAAAGGGACTTTAATGACTTTAATATGGAGTTGGTCCCCTTTTGCAGCTACAACAACTTCCACTCTTCTTGGAAGGCTTTCCACAAGATTTTGCAGTTTCTGTGGGAGTTAGTGCCCATTCATTCTGTAGAGCATTTATGAGGTCAGACACTGATGTTGGAGGAGAAGGCCTGGATCACAGGTGATGGATGGGGTTGGTGTAGACCAGTCAAGTTCCTCCAAACGGAAACTCCTCCAGCCATGTCTTTATGGAGCTTGCTTTGTATACTGGGGCACAGTCATGCTGGAATAGAAAACGTTCTTCCCCAAACTGTCCACAAAGTTGGAAGCATGGCGTTCTCCAGAATGTCTTGGTCTGCTGAAGCATTAAGACTGTCCTTTACTGGAAGTAAGGCGCCTCGCCCAAACTCTGTCAAAAAGGTGTGTCCCAATACTTTTATCTATATAGTGTACAGGTAACAGGTTGACATGTATATACCAAAGACTATTCAACTCTTGCAAGAGAAAACAAGACTCTGCTTCCATCTGGTGGTGTAACATTGAATCAGCAATAAAGGGAGCAACACCACACTCGCATTCTAATCCAGAAAGGGATGGTTTACATTGGTGGTCCCTGATCTAACTACCCAAACCCATAAATATGCATATTAGACACCTAAATATACAAATCCATACTGAAACCACGTTTCATTTGTCAAGCAGACTCATATTGTACCCCATAAAACGCATGTCATCCGCAGTCCAGGAGTAGTTCAGCCATACAAGCTAACCTTGCTAACAATGAAGGGAAGCTAATAGTCATCCTTTAGCATGATATCATCTAATTGGAGACTATAAGGTTTATAAGTGTCATTAGCATTACTGGCTGAACAACTCCTTTCAAATTCTTATCTGTTGTGCAAAATAATGTTTCGTCTCCGTCCGGTTAAACAACAGTTGGCGTTCCAACACTGTAAACCAAATAAATTAATTTAACACACTCAAATGATCCTTTATGGTTTTTGTTTATTGACCCTATTTGTTGTGAGCAATACTGACTAGAAGCACATTTTCAAGCCACCCAGATGGCAGTGCAGTTTATAATAAAAACATTTTTGTGCACACACATAAATGTGTGTATGTGTGTGTGTGCATGTATAACTTTTATTTTTTATTTATTTATATTTACAGATCCAGTCAGATTACGTCTGAACAACTCACAGGAAGTCTTGTTATAAGTACAGGTGTTACTCAGCATATTATAATAATAGAATTAAGAAGTATTTTTATGGGCTGGTCTGTAAGATCTGACTCATGTGTTTCCTACAACACATTAAAAACACACCATGTTCCATAAAACCCTCAAGTTTACCTTTAATAGTGTACGGTGTTCTTTCCTGTGTTGCACAAGAGGACAGTTTTTGTGCCCTGAGCCTCACAGAAACACGCTAATCAAACGCTTGGCCTCTATTAAACAGAGGTGAAAGAGCAGGTTCAGTGTTTTCCTAAGAGATAAAGTCTCTATCAAAAGGCCTAAGACACAAAACCCTGAACAAGCACAGATAATCTTAGAAACAATTCTAGTTACTTTCTACCTAAAGCTTTTGCAGTTCTGCACAGCTGAACCATTCACTTGTAATAGTTTTGAGAAAAGGATTTTTTCTCATGTATTGATTAAGATCTATTCATGGCAGAGAGACGCCTGTAGGCAACGTGATGCAAAACAAAGAAAACTAGGTTATATTTATTTATTTTTCTTTCCATCATAATTACATTTAAAACACTTATAAGGTCCTGGATCGTGAGTTAAATGACTATATTTCCTCTGGAGATGTTGCGGCCCTCTGGTTCCATTCCCCACCAGTGTAAAGAATCTGAATCTGCAAGTTTCTCTACAACAAACCATTTCACATTAAACTACTCTATATCTTACATGTCAGTCACTGCAAAAAAATTCACTTTCTATGAGTATTTACACGTTTCATGCCTCAGTTGTCTCACTGTGGGACATGGTGATTTCAGAGGAATATTTAGAAAATGGAGGAAAAAATCTGTTTTATGAAAATAAAATGCTTTTTGCTTTATTTTTGCAAATAAACTTGTCAGAGAACAAAAAATCTTCAAGCAAAAAACCTTACTATATCAAATACTGTCGCTATATATTGCTGTTACATTAGATTTTCTGTCAGAAATCTGTTACTTAACACTAATGGAATATTCCATTACAGTGCCAGATGGTGGGTGGGTAGCAATATACACTTTATGGACAAAAGTATTGAGCTGCCTAACCATTCCACCAACAGGGACTCCATTCCAGTTCATCCCAAAGGTGTTGGATGGGGTTGAGGTCAGGGCTCTGTGCGGGCCACTCAGGTTCTTCTACACTGAACTCATCCAATCATGTCTTGCTTTGTGCAAGCTCTAGAAAAAAACAGGTGTGTCCCAAAACTATGTAAATGTAATGCCAAGCATTTGTATTAAGTTTTAACAAATTATTAAAACTATTATTACTATAGTTAGCAAATTGTATTATTAGCAAATTCATACTAAAAGCCATCAGTTTTTTAAAACTGCTCCTACAGACTTGTCATCTGTCAGTTTCTCCAATGCAGATCTCAGATTTTCGGATTTTGTTAAAATTTTTATCAACAAAGCACTTCATACAATACCAGTCAAAAGTTTGGACACACCTTCTCATTCACCGATATCCTTTGTTTTTATTATTGGCTACATTGTAGATTAATATTGAAAACATCACCTATTGCTCTGATGACAGTTTTGCACACTCT
>JBBPCY010000082.1:9001868-9013400 GCA_037974405.1 Brachyalestes nurse
CTTCCAACTTTGTGGACACAGTTTGGGGAAGAATCTTTTCTATTCCAGCATGACTGTGTCCCAGTGCACAAAGCAAGATTCATAAAGACATAGCTGGAGTTCGGTGTGGAAGAACTTGAGTGTCCTGCACAGAGCCCTGACCTCAAATCCATCCAACACCTTTGGGATAAACTTGAATAAAGATTGCAAGCCAGACCTTCTTGTCCAACATCAGGGGCTGACCTCATAAATGCTCTACAGAAAGAATGGGGCATTAATTTCCACAGAACCGCTCCAAAATCTAGTGAAAACCCTTCCAAGTAGAGTGTAAGCTGTTATAGCTCAACACTTTTGTCCATATAAGTCTATATTCAGTTTGTTTAAGTTATTTCATGATTTGTTGTTTTGCTGATTTTATTAGCCAGGTAGGTTTATAGATGGTTTGGCCCAAAATCTAATTTCCACACATTTTCATCTAGTTGGTTATAGATGATGCACACTTATAAAGAGTTCTTACACTTTCTGAAAATGTTCTCTTCAGATGGAGAGCTTAATGTACTTGAAGACATACTGACTGATGCTCCAGACCAAGACGATGAGCTGTACAATCCAGAAAGCGAGCATGACGTCACTGACAAGAAAGGTATGTGCTGTAGTTTGAGGGGGAGGAAGACAGTATGAAGGTAGTTTGGTGTGTGAGATTGTTTTTTTCTCTTCTTAAATCCCTAAGGGTCCAAAAGAAAAAACGAACGCAGGGACAGCCATGATGTGAAGAGGCTTAGGTCTACAGGTCATTCAACCAGGCAGCCAGTTAAAAGGTCAGCCCCTTCTGTGGGATCCAATGGGAAAAAGGTGGCCAATCTGAGAGGAAGACATCCACCTGATGACTTCTACGATGACCGGAAGAACCACTCTGGCCGAGGGGGAGCGTCCAGGGCTGATCTGTCCAAAGGGCACAATGACAAACCTCTGAGCCGCAGCAGAGACCAGCAGAGGAGGATTAAACCACTGATGCCAGGGCTGAATGAGGTGTGTGATTTATTTATTTATTTTTTGTTTTGTTTTGGGTTTTTTTTTGGTTTTGTTTCCCCCTTTTCCCAAGTGTGGTTGATTTCCTAAGGCATGTCTGGTATTCAGTTTTGCGCTGGAGCTACTGGGTTTATGTAGCTAACAAGCAATGAGACTTATTCCATTATAGAACCTCCAGTCAGAAGGTTGGGGTTTTTAATCCCAGGACAGTGGCACCAGTGGCACCACTGAGAGAAACTTGAGCAAAGTACCGTCCCCACACACGACTGCTCACTGCTTCACTTGGTGAATGTGTTCAAAGCAGGGAAAGAATTTCACACGGTTCATACTGTGTGTTGTGCTGCAGTGTGTGACAAATGGACACTAGACTAAATCACATGGATGCCTATAACTGTGTTGTCAAGTAGCACTGCTGCAATGAATTTTTGTAAACTTTTTTTTGTGCCTAGCAAGCGTATAGTTTAGTTTCAGTGCACTTAGGAAAAAAGAATTGCGACTAAGATTGACCTGAACCTGATCCCAATCTAAGCATTGCTAGGTGAACCTCTCAGTTTTTACACTACCTTTGTCGGTTTCATCATGGTAGGTTTAATGTGTCAACTTCACTGAGAATCCTGCTTAAACAGGGGTATGTTTGCGCTTCTAGTCAGGAACATGCGAGCTAACTTTAGCTATTTATTGATATTTCAATAAATAGCTTTATACAAAAATACAGCTCATTATTTTGTATTTCCTGCTGTATGTTTAATACATCTGAATGTAACAGCTTGTAAATTCTTTTCATTAAAACAATATGTAGCCTACAAGCTGCTGTTATTGCTTTCTTTTGTTATTATTTGACTGTAATATGGAGTTTATTAAACAGAGGTTACGTATTTGGTAATGTTACAGAGAATCTTGTTTAAGTAAAACATTAGGACTCCACTTAAACTCTTGTGCATAACTGAAAAAGCTTCAGACACCAAACGTCTCTGGAAAGATTATCCATGTTTGAGAGGCAAATTGGAAAGATTCGTTATTTCTTAGAAGCAAATTGTGCACATTTGACATTATATTCATAAGATGGTGTCTTTGCTTTCAGAAGCTGCGGAGGACCAGTGAGGGTAGCATTGGCAGAGCTAGTCACTCCTCCAAAGAAGAAGAGGAGGATGCCAGATCAGAGGAATACGCCTCGGAACAGGAGACCGGCAGCTCCGTGGGATCCTCTGAGGGCAACCGCTCTGACGTTGAGGAAGAGGAGGTAATGGAGGAAGAGGAAGGGGAGAAGGATGAAGAGGATGAAGAAGAAGAGGAGGAGGAGGTGGAAGAAGAGGAAGTAGAGGAAGAGGAGGAGTACGAACTGGAGGAAGGAGACCAGCGGGAAGGGAACGAGCAAAACGACTACGACACACGGAGCGAAGCCAGTGACTCGCAGTCCGAGTCGCTCTCTTTCTCAGATGGAGAGTCTGTACATTCTGCCTCAGGCTCCGATGCCTCAGGTAAGCTGTTTGTCCATCGCTTTGACTCTACCTGTGTACATCCTGGGAGCGAGGGGGTAAATTGCAGCCTAGCAATTTATCAACCAACGTAAAAAAATAAACGGGGGCGAAAGCAAAAATAACATCCATTTCAGGGTTTTTGCCCCTTAAACGCAAGTACAGTGGCAACAAATCCTCTAGCATAATGATCTATACTAGTAAGTTCTACATTGTTTACATGTTCCATGGCTGACGTTTGACTGAGGATTATGTATAACGTATATTGGGTAAGCATAATGTAAATGCAGCCATCTAAGCTTTGGCTCTGTTGTTGAGAAAGTGTGAGTTGGATGTCGGCAATGCAACAGCCATCCATGGTTGGGAATCCAAGAAAGTGTAATTGTCCTCACTCTGTGGGTGTGTAAGATGGCACTCGGAGTGATGTTCGCCAATGCAGAGAGATGTTACTGTCGTTCTCCAAGCACGCTGAATTTCCAAACAACCCAGCCCAAGATTTTAAGTCATGCACCAGTTTTCTCACTTCACATCTCTATTCTTAGTAATAGACTAATGCAACAACGTTTTCAGCTTTTGTCCACAATGCCCTAAGAATGTCATGAAATGAAGTGAGTGTTTGGGGGGGGGGGGGGGGGGAGATGATTTTGTGCTTCACATAAAAAGCACAAGCTAGCCTTCCTCCTTCCGGCTCAGTACCACTTGGTCAGGGAGGGATAGTCTGTTGAATTGAACTGGGAAGAAAAACTGGGTTAAAATAAATTTACAATCCAAAACACAGACTTCAAAATATCATTTAAAAAGAAACTATTACATGAATGCAGTTTTTTAAAAAATATCACCAGCCATAGGTCAAAAAGGTTAGCAGTTAATTTAAACAAAGAATATAACCACCGGTTCTTGTGACTGCAGTTGGTGCTGGGTTTGAGTAAAACAACTACAGGTGCTGAAACATTATGAATACAAGCACAAATGGGGAAGTACACAATACTGACCCCGCCAGCAATCTGATGTTTTCACATGATACAGCATGAACTATTAGATGGAACAGGTACCATCGTCAGTATCTCTGTCAGATTTACATGCCTTTGGTAAGTTGCATACAATTAAAAAAAGCTGCAATAGGAAGCTGAACCTTGCTTTAATGATTTCACTGTAATCCTGTGTTGTCAGAAGTTTTCACTATGGGTTGCTACCTGGATGTGTTCCGTTGAAGGACAGAAACAGAAAGCACAAGGCCAGAAATCGCATAGAGCAGTCCTTTATATACGTATATCTAAGATGGCCACTCTAACAAAAGGGGCATGTTCTCCCGTTTACTGTTCAGATGAGGAAAGAAAAGAGAAGAAGCACGCTAGAGGGATATCACCAATCGTTTTTGATAGAAGTGGAAGCTCAGCTTCAGAATCATACACAGGTATTAATTAATCCGCAACAATTCAATATATGTATATAAATTCATTATATACTAATTCATGACACTAATTCTCCTTGGAAGACATGGTAGTCATGTATGACTTTGTCTGTTTAACTATGTAAGCTGACCTGTCTCTGCCCTGCCATTCAGGGACTGTCTGAATACAGCAGTAGAGCAGATTTCTACTCAAGTCGTGATGTACGAACATAACACAGATTAACTAAAGTACAACACCTGCCAAATCAAAGCCAGACTAGTGAGACAGAACGAGCTGTTCCTTGAAGTGGGCCTAAGCTTTGTACATGGGGCTGAAGTGTAGGTCATTCAGTGGCAGAGCAGGTCAGATTACAGAGAGCTGAATGAATATTATCACATCATTGCACACCTGTTGGCTACCTTACATAGTGTAAATTTCCAACAACCAAACACAGTGTTTTGCATTTTGCTTTCACTTGAAAATGTGTCTTCTGAAGTGGAGGTGGGCAGTATGGCAAAAAAAACATTGCGCTTTCTCAATAGATGATATGCGTCATAATATAAAGTTTGTCTGATTAAGTTGGAGCAGATAAAAATCAAAGCAGAAAAGGCAAGTTGCAGTTAGACAGTGTTCTTTAAAAGCCAATGTCCACAGTGTATCCAGAAATGTGTATTGTAGCATATTGAAACATATGTGATGTCATTTTTTTATGAAAACAGTATATATTGACATATTGCCCAGCCCTGTTCTGAAGGCAACTAGGGGCGTTTATTCTCTAACTGAGATTGTGGTGGGCAGCCTTATATGCAAAAAATGACAACTGCGTTTGTCTCTTTAGAAAGTCTTGTTTTACAAATGCTTAACTTAGAACTTTTTATGAACTTGACAAGCCAAACCATGCCTGCTTTTTACTGTTTGACTGGGGAGCAGGAAGCAGTGTGCCACTGTAACAGCGATGGATATACAGAATCTGAACATTTATTCCTGACAGTGATTTCACAGGTTGTGTGAGGAGATCTGCTAATTAAAGGCCATTTAAAAATCGAACAATTTGGGATACTCTTAAACCAGTGTCCAGTTGTACATTGAACGGTTTGGTGGATACAGCCATGTTGTATTTTAAAAGCCTTTTACACCAACAGCGAAGAATTAAGACTTTTTGCCTGTAAGATGCAGCACCACAGCTGATGCATTAAAATATTACTTTCTTTTATTACTGTCAGACCCGGCTGTAAATCATAACGTTTCTGCTTGCAGGGTCTGAAAAGAAGCATGAAAAACTGCCCTCCTCCGTCCGCGCTGTGAGGAAAGGTAAGGAAAACTCAAATCTCATAACCCTAAAATATGACTTGTCAGTCTTTCAATAAAAAAAAAAGATTCCTCTCTTCTCAATGTTTTTTTTTTTTTTTTTTTTCACATCACCATTTAGATCAAACCAGCAAGCTGAAGTACATCCTGAGAGAAGCCAGGTTCTTTTTGATAAAGAGCAACAACCATGAGAATGTATCTCTGGCTAAAGCAAAGGTGAGCTTCGCAAAAACCTGCACTAATTGCACTAATAACATAAATACGCATGGTCATAGAGACAATTTCTGTTGTTAAAAACCATAAGACACTTGTGACCTTATCAAAGGTAAGACCTGTGGTAAAATGTGCTTATTGATCTGTCTACAGGGAGTGTGGTCCACCCTGCCTGTGAACGAGAGGAAGCTGAATGCGGCGTTTCGCGCGGCCAGAAGCGTCATCCTCATTTTCTCTGTGAGGGAGAGCGGCAAGTTTCAAGGTGAGACTGCTATGAATGAGGCATTATTTGCAGGAGTCCTTTTGGATCAGGGTTATGTAACTAACGATAATGTCCCATTCTGCTGGTACTTAATTTTAATGTATCATTCTGATAATACAGATTCTAATAACGAGTGACCTCTAGGAGCTGCAAGTGAATTGTGCTTGAGTGTCTCTTCAGACATTGCTAGCCAAAGTGCAGTGTAGCACTCTTGGGAAAATAATTATCTGAAAGGAAAAAGTAGCTCCATTTAGTCTAGATTAAACCAAGTCCTAGTCCACACCAACATGCGTCTTGGGTGCTCTGGTCACAAGTTGCCAGCTTTAAGTCTATCGGGTTCAGAGAAAGTGTCTGCACATGGTTCTCCTGAGGTCAGAACTCTTTTCACCTCTGTAAATGCAAATAAACATGCAAAGTCATGCCAGTTCAAAAACTCAGCAGTGGACTTCCTGTGCCTAGTCTGAAAGAAATTTTAAAGTGGATGCAGATCTCAAATCAAGAAATAAAACACAGAAGAACAAATAATTTGACAACATTTCCATGCAAATGAGATAAAAGTTCTGCAGAGAACGTTGGTTGAGTAGATAGTCTTTCGGTGTGGCCCAGGACACATTTGTGTAAATGGTGCACAAATAAGGTGGTCATATACAGGCCAGACCACCTTTCGGCTCTCAGCGCTTCATCAATGCGAATCTCAGTCCTTCATCAATGTGTCTTGGATGCATTTACACCTTCACTGGCTGCTGTCCACTTATTATTGAATCGCAACAGATGCATGTTAATGCCAGATGAGAACAGGGCCTTGTTACAATATAACTCTTTTCAGCCAATCAGGTTGTGTTGTCAGCCAACTGTTGTATAAAAAGCTTCATGCAGATCTCATTAGATTGACTTTGCCTGATGTTGCTTGTTTTGTCTTTTGTTGATATCAGGTTTTGCTCGGCTTTCATCTGAGTCTCATCACGGCGGTTCTCCCATACACTGGGTCCTGCCTGCAGGCATGAACGCCAAGATGCTCGGAGGAGTCTTCAAAATCGACTGGATCTGCAGGTGCTTATTTTTAACTTGTGTACTTTAGTGCATTTATGTATTTCACTAGTGAATAGAATTACATACACAAACCGGCTGTTTTTTTTTTTCTTTAAAAAGACTGATTTTTATTCTTGTTTTGCAGGCGGGAGTTACCGTTCACAAAAACAGCACACCTCTCAAACCCCTGGAATGAGCACAAGCCTGTGAAGATCGGACGTGATGGACAGGTTAGTCTTCCGACTATCTGGCCTTTCTTGTTTGCCGTCATTACAGTTTTTTTTTGTAAAAGATTGTTCCAAACATGCTAAACATGATATTATTGCCATTATTTCCTCTGTGTGCTATGTTAAAGGAAGAAAAAGGCCAGTACTTCATAAGATGCCATAGTGCTCCTACAGATGATGGCTATATTTTTTGATCCAGCAGGAAAGAAGCATGACCTTACAGCTGTTCTATTTGTATTGCACAAGTTATATTTCCATTACAGATGTCATGTTTTAATGCTGATGTGTTTTTTTTTTTTTTTCTTCTGAAAATCAGCTGCAGATTCCAATTCCAGTACTTTAAGATTGTTTTGTCCCGTCGCACTTATTTTTTACGTCACTCTTTGTAAGATGACCTGAACAAAATGTTTTACACAAGCTGTAATAATTGTAAGCATTTTAAATGGCTGCAATATGGATGTGGAAAACTACAATACTTTGCAATCTTACCATTTGGTTGTTATATATTTATCTTTTTTTTTCTTCTCTTCTTATTTTTGCAATTCGTGACTGATTTTATGTAACGTTATTTTTATATCACCATTTTCCAACCTCTTTTAATTCCTCAGAATTGAAGCAACAGTTTTTTGTTACTGTGTCTTGAAGATGGATGTAAATAACCCATGTTCGTTGCTGCCCTGTGTTGTACCTCATTCAAAAAGCAGTCTTGTCCTAAATAGTCCTTTTAACGGTAGTTACAGCTGGTTGGTGAGTGAAACTGTCGTAGGTCAGGTGGATATATGTAAATCAGTACATTTTTGTGTGGCATCACAAAATCTACAATTAAATATCAGGCTGCTTTTTCAACAACTAAGGAATAAACTAAAGAGAAACTTTAAATTGGGTTTATCTCATACATCAAAAAAATGGACACTTTAAAGCTATAGCTTTGAGTTTAGGTTGGAGCAATTAAAAGTTTGAAATACCTTTTTTTAAAACAATAGGCAGTGTTTGGGTCTGTCCCCTTACTGAAGTTTTCTTTCTTTCTTTGTTGTCTGCACCACCCACACCCATCTGGACCGGCGCTGGCTGCAGGAGATCGAGCCGGACTGTGGAATGCAGCTGTGCATGCTCTTCCCTCCAGATGAGAGCATTGACTTGTATCAGGTTATTCACAAAATGCGGCACAAGAGGAGGATGCACTCAGAGCCTCGCTCCCGAGGCCGCCCCCCACACAGAGAGCCTGCCCCTCGAGACCTGGGAAGGTTAGAAATGTTCTTTGGACTGCTAGTGCGCTCGTGTGTCGCCGTCACATGACGGCCTGAAGGGAGCGTGTTTGGTTTCCTTCTACCTACTCTTCTGCATCCTCGCGGCCTCAGAGAAGAGCCTCGAAACAAGCCGGCCGGAGCTTACCAGAGCCGGAGTCCAGCGTTCGGTTGTTGCTGTTAATGTTCGTGGTGATGTGTAATTGTGAAACCAGCATAAGAGCTCAGAGCATAACATAATCAGTGTACTGAATGAATGCACACTAGTTTAAAAAAATCCTTTTGTAACTCCTCATTCTATTTAGCCTGACAGTAGTTGAGTTCATTTTTCTTTTCTGTAGCGGTAGTAATAAGGTGCTTTCTCTTTGTAGATGAGTCTGTGTTTTTAAATTTGTTCCCAAAGCCTTTTCTTTCAGGAATATCCAAGGGGGATAGACCCAGTCATATATGGGACTCTATTAAAAGGAGCCATAATATGTAAGCAGAAGATGGCGCATCGATTTGAGAGGCAGAAAGTGTTGATTGTTTAAACAAAAAAAAAATGCTTTCAAGAGGAGCATATTTTGGGACTCTTTCACTGGTTGTCCTGTCCATTTAAAAAAGCTTGTTCTTTTGAATACCGATAGATCCATGTGCAGATCGTAGCAGAAAGAGTGAGGAAAAAAGGGAAGAAAGTGAAAAATGAGAGCCAGGGAGGGAGGAAGGCCGAGCATATTCCTCCCTGCTGCCGGAGGGGGATAGGCCAGTTCAATGTTTTCCCGCTTCTGTCACTACATCAGTGCCTGTGGACTCAAATGATGCCAGGGACTCTCCCTTAGAGCACTGATGTAAATGAACTGTTGCTGCTCACAAAAATGTGCCCAGAAAAGTGGGGTGTTAACTCAAGCAGAAGGAAAAGCAAATGCCCCCCCTCCCCCCAAAATGGACTGAGCAAAAAAAAAAAAATCCATCACTACACAAGCATTGTAAGGAAGTTTGATGGTTTGCAGATTCTGCCCCACTTACCCCAACCCTTACTGAAGGACTTTGGATGTTGTTGTGACGACAAATACTCCCCTTCCCCTTCCCTGCCCCCCTTTTTTAAGAGTGCTCCTCTCATGGCATCTCCAAGTTGGTGGTAGGTAGGCGGTTGTGGTCAACCCTGATGGACTGAGCTGGTGTAAGGTAGCAGGAAACCCCGCCTCCACCTCACCTCCCCCCCCTCCCTCTCCCATGTTTCGCTGAGGCTTCCATGGACTGTGTACCCCAAGAGAAGCAGTTTAAAAAAAAAAAAAACCCAAAGGGAGGGGGTTTCACCCTGTGGTTTATTTCCAGTACCAGGAGCTCTGTCTTTTTCTTTTTTTTTTTCGTTTGTTTGAAAACGGACTGCACCACACCCTATCGTCCCCCCTTCTTCCGCCTTACCAGGCTGAAACCCGTAAAATGTTGTTTGTGGCTGTGTACGGCTAAAGCGTAAGCTGGACTGTTGTATGAACTTTTGCTATCATAAGTATTTTCCATCGTTAACAGTCACAAAACTACAAGAAAGCGGTATGTCAAACTTTCAACCAGAATATTCTTTTCCTTTTGCTTTCATTTTTATTTTGGGTCTGACTTTTTTGGTGGGCTTGAGGTCTCAAAGTTTCTAACCAAGGTTATCAGTTTAATTATTTGGAACTGTAGTATTGTGGCTTCATACTTTTTATATTTACTTACTATTCTTTTTTTATTGCTTTGTAGTAGTAACTGTTGATTTCAATACTAGCTTCAGTGTTTTTCTGGGTCCAGAGTATGAAAGGGGGGGAAATGCATGTTTGCAAAAAAGCCAAATTTGGCCTGTTTGTGTGTTTAGATGCTTTCAGTGACCCAATTTATATCAGGTAATTTCGGTTTAAAAAGAAAAACAGGAAATGATCACAGACAGGTTCTGATTACAGTTTATTTGCTAATTCTTTATTTAACATGTCCATAATCTGCTGCTATTTATAATTAAAATGAAATGTCCATAAATATGAGTGATGCAGATCTGGAAATAGCAGCATGTTGCCATGATGGTAAAGATTTGGTGTAAAATCTGTGTGGGACAACCACTGGTCCTTGAGTACAAACTCTAATGCCCATTTTAGTGTCTTCCCTGTTCTTTCCAGTATGTAAGAGCATAGAAAACCTTAAACTGTGCAGGGTAGGTTGTACTCTGGGACCACTAGTCAGGGATGTATTCACTGTTTTCCAAACAATTTGTTTAGTACTGTTACTATAATATAGATTATGCATTCTGATATTCTCCTTTTTTAGACCATATTTTTGTAAACAAAAGGTAATTAATTATTTTTTCCATCAGTGACTGCATACTAACATACCTGATTCATGTAGGCGTCGTCCAGAAGAATATGACATGCACAACAGGAAGCGGCCCAGGATTGACTATCCACCAGAGTTCCCCCAGAGACCAGGTCAATATCTCTCGCCCCTCTCCAGTCACTCTTCATCATAGTCTAGGTTTCTTTCTCGGGGGAAAATTAAAATGAGATACAGAGATATGAGCAGAGTGAATATCATAAGGTTAGATTCAATAGCTTCTCGATATGAAATGCTGTGTGCTGTATTGAGACATAGTATGATGACTTAATGTAATAAATATGTAGTCTATACACGTCCGTACCTACACAAGGTTTTATCTGCATTCAGCTGTTTGATATCTGCAGGTTAATTTTATGTTTTATTGTAGTGTTTGTTGTTTTCTCTGTAAACTGTGTGTGCCCTATTGGTGAATCTTTTTTGCTGTCTGTTCAGGCTTCATTCAAGACCCTCGCAACCCCCCTGTGGACAGGTGCGCCCCTCACTGTCATTCATATTCATTGTCTTTTATTTGAAGGTTTTAGCCAGCATTTAACAAATTCATCTGTTGTTGAATTTTTTTCACAGGCGCTTTTCTGGAGTCAGGAGAGACGTCTTCCTTAATGGGGTCAGTTTTCATTCGTTTTCTAATTAACATTAGACATTGGGTCATAAACTGCTAAATGTCACGAAAGCATAAAACTAATAGCATAGTTGAAGGCTGACTGAATGTTATTGTACTGAAACAGAGTATTATTTGGTGTAGGCAATTTGTAGTATTAATATATACATTTTTCAAGGCTTTATGCATAAGGCTATTAAAATGCAATACTTGTGTAATATGCATTTTCAATGCTACTGATTATCATATCATTGAGTACAATATTTCACTACCTTACTGTTCAGTCTGTGAGCCAGTAGTCATGCTCACTTCAAAATCCAGACTGTTAAATTATGTTATATACGTATGCTATTCATGATGTCTCTCTCTCTCTCTATCTATCTATCTATCTATCTATCTATCTATCTATCTATCTATCTATCTATCTATCTATCTAT
>JBBPCY010000082.1:9013721-9031022 GCA_037974405.1 Brachyalestes nurse
ACTGTTACTAAAGTGTTTTTGTTCAAAAATAAAATCTTCAATGAGGTAAAAAAAAAACAGGTAACATTCTTAGCCACATGAAAAAAAAATAATGCAGCTTAATACTCCCAGTTGAGCAGAACTAGGTTGTAGTGAAGAAAACAGTCTTTCAGCGTTCTGCCCCGTAAGCCTGCTTCCTTTATTTTCATAAATGGCGTAATTCTCAAAACACTAACAAGATGGCGGTGTTTATCGGTAAACCCGATATTACAAAACCGATAACCGATTATGGTCAAATGCTTAAATATCGGGGAAAATATTGGTAAAACGATATATCGGTCGATCTCTAGTCTAAATGAGTAGTGATTTGAGCATTTAATGAAGGACTAATGAAGGAATGAAGTCTAAAGTGACTTTTCATATACATAGGAATCACATTAGTTTACAGTAAACCTGCTGTTTTGATACATAAATTTCCATGTACACTTTGTTTTCTATTTATTTTTTTACTGAAATTGTTAATAATGATTTTTAGGGCCACCATTAATCAAGCACTTCATGTTATATTTATAGACTCTGATTACACATGGCTTAGTGAATATACACGTGTGAAAAGCTGATGAATAGAAAAGTAAAATCTGGGTGTATTTTATGACCGAATACAGAATGTAGGGCTCATGCATCTTCAGAACTACCGTTGTTTGGAAAGCTGCATGACGGATATTAAAACGTTTGCTCGTCTCCACAGCATGATTACGACATGCGCGTGGACGACTTCCTGCGGAGAACCCAGGCGGTGGTGAGCGGCCGCAGGAGCCGCCCGAGAGAGCGCGAGCGGCAGAGAGAGCGCGACAGGCCACGGGACGCCCGGAGAGACAGAGAGCGAGAGCGTGGGCGAGAGAGGGACCGCGAGAGGGACCGACTCAGAGACCGTGAGAGGGAGAAGGAGAGGGGGCGCTACCGCAGATAGAACATAAATCTGTAAAGCTTTTTCCTCTCTTTTGTTTTGTTTTTTTTTTTTTCCACCCCAGTTATGGAGACACAAATCAAGCCTAGCTGTCATCTAAATTGCTTCGACTACTGTCGTCATGGTTTCTCCATTAAATTAGGCCTGGAACTAGGCAAAATTTGTGTCCAGCACAGCCCTTCTGTTTTTTGTAGATATGTGATAGGTTGTCTTTCTGTTATTCTTGTATAAAGATGTACTCAAAAAAAGCTGAACTGTTCCTTTCAAAGTTCTTTTTAAATATGTATATTGTTTTACTGGCTCTAACGGTCGTTCGTGTCATGCATGCAGTGTTTTCAACTGTGACAACCAAAAATCTCTTCCTTTTAATTCTGAAACTCCTGGAGTTTGGCATTTCTGTCAGTGCAGCTTGCCATACTGGGAAGGAAATGTTGGATTTTTTTTTTTATTCTTATTTCTTTTCCATTTTAAGACAAATCTACCTGTTCCCCGCCTTCACTGTTAATCAACGCTCTATGTGTCTCTGCCAGAAAGGTGTGAGGCCATGCACGTGCTAGTGTCCGTGATGTTATTGTACATAGATCCTATAAGGACTGTTGAACAGTACAGCTGAGCACAGCAGTATCTGATTTATGTTCCAAATATTGAGTTTGGGGTTTAAAAAAAAAAAAGCAATATCACGTTTTTTTCTTTCTTCAGTCAGTGCTGAAAGGGTAAATGTATGAAGGTCAGTAAAGCAACCTGCTGAGACACTTTTTTGCTTGGAAATGTATCTTTTACTGATTGATACCTTTTGTATTAAAAAAGAAAGGGAAAAAAGACCGGCTGCTATGTTTTCATTAACTGTTTTGACTTCGCAGAATGGATGAAGGATTAATACTTACATTGGAAAGGCACTCTTCAATCAGATGTTCCCATCAAAGGAAACTTAATCAAAGGATGCATAACACTAGTTTTCCACTTTGAAATCCGTTTGAAAGTAATAAAGACGGCTCAGTGTTTGAAGTTGATTGTACTTGACTTCTGCTTTGCATCACAACACCACCTGGAATTAGCAAATGCAGAACTGCAGCACTGTACTAGAAGCGTGAGGGATCATAATGGTATATAATGGTATATAATAGAATATTTTTAAAGGTGGTATGTCATTTTTACCTTTTTTTTTTAACTTTATTTTTCTTAGCAATATTTTGGATAGTGGTGGGCTGCATTTTGAGTACTATACTGAATACTGGATGTAAATGTGTCCCTCTCCTCCAGTAATTACTATAAAGCCTTGGTCTGTAACATATTGTACACAAATATTGATTTTTTTTTTGTGCTCTTTTATCATTTGTTGTATTATGTTCTCATTAATAAACCTGATTTGAATGTTTTGCAAATAAATCAAATTAATCTCATAACCACGCCATATCTGCTGCTATACTATATAGACAAAAGTATTTGGTCGCCTGGCCATTTCACCAACAGCGACTTTAACATGGAGTCGGTCCCCCCTTTGCAGCTATAACAGCTTCCACTCTTCTTGAAAGGCTGTCGAAAAGATTCTGGAGGGTTTCTGTGGGGGGAAAATAAACCTGCCTAGCTAATCAGGAAAACAACAAATGAAACCACGTAAACAAACAGTATACACTTATGGACAAAAGTATTGAGCTATAACAGCTTCCACTCTTCTTGGAAGGCTTTCCAGTAGATTTTTTAGTTTCTGTGGAAATGTGTGCCCATTCATATGAGGTCAGGCACTGATGTTGGACAAGAAGTCCTGGCTCACAATCTCCATTCCAATTCGTCCCAAAGGTGTCGAATGAGGCTGAGGTCAGTGTCTGTCCGGCCAGTCAAGTTCTTTCACACCGACCTCATCCAACCATGTCTTTAAGGACCTTGCTTTGTACACTGGGACATAGTCATGCTGGAACAGAAAAAGCGTTTTCCCAAACTGTGTCCACAAAGTTGGAAGCATGGTGTTGTCCAAAATGTCTTGGTATGCTGAAGAATTAAGTGTGCCCTTCACTGGAAGTAAATGGCGTAGCTCAAACCCTGAAAAACAGGTGTGTCCCAATACTCTTGTCCATTCAGTGTATTCGGTGATTCAGACTTTGAATCAACGAATCATTCAATCGTTATGTAACGTTGCACTATTGTTTAGCTGTCTTATCTTTTATTCTTTCTTTCTTTTATCCTGACATAAGAATTTCCCACGGGATAAATAAAGTATTTATTGAACTGGACTGTTCAGAAGAATTAGTTTAGTGAACTGACTCGTATCTGCTGTTTTTGTAGTTCTGAAGGAGGGAGGAGGTTCTGGACTACAACTCCCAGCAGTGGCCCAGTCAGTACACGTCTCTGTACGTCATTTTAAAGTGCGGCAGGGTTCGCTATGCTGACATGGCTGCGTGCAGAGGGGGCTCGGTCTGGGTGGGTTTGTTGGGTGCCCTGTTCTTTATGTGGGCCGGGTGGATGCCACCCGCGGAGGCTCTGATCGAGGGTCTTTACTGTGGGACTCAGAGCTGCTACGACGTGCTGGGGGTCGACAGGGATGCGAGCAAGGCTGAGATCGGGCGAGCTTATCGACAGCTGGCCCGAAAATACCACCCGGACCGGTACCAGGACCAGGAGGACCCGGACAGTGGGCCACAGAGGTTCCTCCTCATCGCCACAGCCTACGAGACTCTAAAAGTGAGAGAACACTCTTCATATACTTCTCTGGGGCAGCTGGTGGTCTAGTGGTTAGGGAGTTCCCCCTGTGATCAAAAGTGTGTGGGTTCGAATCCCAAGACGGACCACTGAGGATCCATCCCCACACACTGCTCTCGGGGTGCCCTGTTGGTGGCAGTCACTTTTGTTGTGGGGCAGCTGATGGTCTAGTGGTTAATCTGCCCCTCTGATCAGAAGGTTGTGGGTTTGAATC
Organism: Brachyalestes nurse; assembly: GCA_037974405.1. Lineage (NCBI taxonomy): Eukaryota > Metazoa > Chordata > Actinopteri > Characiformes > Alestidae > Brachyalestes > Brachyalestes nurse. Next base: position 9,017,576 of record JBBPCY010000082.1, read on the forward strand.
CCAAGAATGCCAGTGGCACCACTGAGGTCCTCTCGAGTAAGGTACTGTCCCCACACACTGCTCCCGGGCGCTGCGTCGCTGGCTGCCCACTGTTGCACTTGGTGAATGGGTTAAATTCATGGTTCGAATCACGGGGGGTACTGATCAAGACCCAGGCCCCCCAAAGAGACAACAATAGCAGTTTGGGAGGGGTTCTGAACAGTGTTGTGAAGGTAGTACCCCAAATTATGGAGGGGTAATTCACACTGATAAAATTCAGGGAAAGAATTTCACGCCGTTCGTTTTACTTTACTTTCTACACCTCTCTGTGAGTCAATGAGTGCCTCTCTGTATCAAGTTCAGCTGGGCTAGAGCTGCTGGAATTCTCTAAAGGCTGAGGAGACCAGCTGCGGAATCAGAATCAGAAAATTGTATTGATCCCGGAGGATATTGTGTATGTTACAACTGCACGGAGACACAGAAGCAAGAACAATATAAAATATAAAGTCAAATCAATCTGAATAAAAAATCAGTAGAAACTCACTATATAAACTCACTATATGAAACTCACTATTCTATATAGACAACTGCCGAGTATAAATACTACAGATTAATAACTTACAGTTAGGTGAATTATTAACAAAGATTGTGGTTGGGTGTGTTACTGCACCTACTAGCGATCAGTAGTATGTAAGTAATATTGACATAAGTAGTGATACTCACATGCCCTTCACCAAAGGAGCAGGTCATGCAGCAGCATTTAAAGTGACGTTTCACATTGACAAGATGTTATTAGAGGTCTAAGCACGCAGTGCGGAGGATCCCTATTGTTATTATTATTATTATTACTACTATTATAAATAACACAAGGGATAAAGAGAAGGATAAAACATGACCACCAGGGGGAGAAGGTTACACACAAAAGGTATCGCGTCGTAATATCCTCTCAGGTTTTCTGTCCTAAGTGTGTTTCTCAGTGTGACGGACGTCAGGAGTCTGTTTTTGGGATTTCAGACCTGACGAGTCCAGCTCAGTTTCATACTAACATCACAGTTCACCCCTACTCCAGAGTCTGGACTCTCAGCCTTTTCACCTAGTCGATAGTTAGGTAAAATGACATGGAATTCCTACACTGAATAGCCTGCCTGCACTTTAAAAGAGTGTTAATTTAAATGCAAGAAAAATCATACGCTCATAATCTGTCTGTTGTCGGGTCGTGACTGTGGGAGTTGATAGTTTTGGTGGCAGTAGTTTGAGAACAGTTTTAAACTAGAGTTGTTCTTTGGCTATGACTGATAACATTTCACACGTCCATGAGAAAGCAAACAGAGAAGAACACAGAGGGAGAAACAGCCCTCATGAATTCTCCCTTTCCTCTTTCCTTGACCTCATGACGTTCTCAATCCAGATAGGGTCTTTACCCTTTTTTGCCATAGTGTTTTTGTTGATACTGAGAAACAGGTGTGTAAACGTGTTCCGGGAAGGAGAGATAGGGAGTTAAAAAAAAAATATATATATATATATATATATATACACACACACACACACACACACACGCAGTATTCAGTAATAAATCATCTGTATTGAGTCCGCATTACATGACCCTGTTTAGACCGGATCACTTCATGTGTATCTGGATTATACCTGTTTTAAACGATTATTGGTTGTGTTTACACCTGCATGTTTATGTGGCTTGGCCTCATCCAGATATAATCCTGATTATAATCCTGATTGATGTGACCGGGTGTAAACGTGGTCTTTGAAACAGCCGAATTCAGAATAATGTGAGAAGCCAGCTATTTTTCTCAATTTTACTGAACTCTTTTGGTTGAACTGAACATGATTGCGAGTGATGAGCTGTACTGGACTTTGCTTAGGCTCCTTTCATTCAAATAACATAAACTACATGGCCAAAAGTATTCGGACACCCGACCATTACACCAACAGGGAGTTTAATGATCGTGAATTCAAATACATAGACTTTAATATGGAGTTGCAGCTGTAACTACTTCCACTCTTTCACCTGAGTTCAATAATTAAGAGGTGTGTCCCAATACTTTTATCCACATAATATACATGTCTAGTCACAGAATAACATATTTAATTCGGTGTGTCAAACTCTGGGTAAAACTTGAGGGAAGTAAAAGTGGTTCTGCCGTGTTTTCTGAGAATCTGTTTTGGTTATGTCAGGAATATCTCCTTTTAAGAGTGTAAGAGTTAACATGTATATTATCACTTTTTTTTTTTGATATGCAGGATGAGGAATCACGCAAGGATTACGACTACATGCTGGACCACCCTGAGGAATACTACAGCCACTATTACACTTACTACCGGAGAAGACTGGCTCCCAAAGTAGACGTCAGGATCGTCATTCTTGTAACTGTGTGTGCGATCTCCGTTTTTCAGGTAGGTTCACATCTGGGCCACAGACGAGTGCGATTATATTCAGCACACGTCTAAAGTATGGGTTCACTTTTCTAAATAATGTTGGTTTCACCATTACATTACAGTTAAGGGAAAAATACCTGTAGGGGTTTCAGGAACATTAAACTACTGGATCTTTTGAGTGCTTTTAAATCTGCAGCGCTCAGCTTAGTTCCCTCTAAGCCTAACCAACGGGTCGTCTATGGTATGAGGAGCAGGTTTGTTTTCCTTTCCAAGCCATTGTCAAAAAGCACATATTAAATCCCTGATGGTTTAAAGTGAAAATGAGTTGTGACCTCAGCACTGATACTGGCAGTATAATAACCCTAAGATTTTGTATACAGATTTTATTCTGCATTAAATCAGTAGTACTGAATGTTCTGTGTTAATCAATACCAAATTGCTCAAGTAGTTCATCTTTCAGTGTCCATGTGTCAATAATATGCCTATTCCAATATATAGATTAGCAACTGGCTGATATGTATGCTGTAAAATCAGGAGATGAATGGATTTTAATACAAATATCTGTTGGGTGCAACACTGATGGGTGCAATGCTGTGATTGGAATATTTGGATGTTTTAAAATATCTGGATAAGGGCTGACATGATTACTTGATTAAAATCAATTCATGTAATTATAATTTGAATCATAAATGGAGAATCTGTGGTTGTTATAAAGGTACGGTTAGTAGATCATCCACATAAAGTATCTGTCGGTGATGCACAGGTCGACCCATGTCCTACGAGTTACCCCGGTCAGGTGGGTCGGGGTCCAGGTCCGTTTATTGTAAAATTTCATGAGTGCAGTTCAAAAGTGAAAAAGCAGGTTTTGACCAAGTTAGGAATAACTGCTGAAACTTTGCAAGGCAGGTCAAGTTCAGATGCTTTATTAATGTCCTTGGGCGCATTTTCTCTCAAAACAAGTCGGGCTGCTGCGGACAAGAAAAAACCCACACCCCTCATCACTAGGAGCTGTTAATACTCAAGTAAGCAACACTGAAAGGGAGGAAATCCATATCTGCAGTATCTAACAAATACACACATTACATGAAACCTTTAATTTTCAGTTAAATAAAATTATATGTTCGCTATTATAGGAAGTGAAAATTGTATGGTTGCTTGATTAGTCCAGATCCTAATCATTTGTGACAGCCGTAAACCGTATATGTGTATGTGCATCAATCAGCCAAAACGTTAAAATCACCTTGCCTAATATTATGTAGCCCTCCCTCATTCCATCAAAAGAGCCCTAATAGCAGACTTTAGTCTGATCTATGGAGGCTTGACTGGCTGCACAGATTCCTGACCTCAACCCCATCCAACACCTTTGGGATGAACTGGAACAGAGATTGTGATCCAGGCCTTCTCATCCAACATCAGTGCCTGACCTCATAAATGCTCTACAGAATGAATTTAGCACAAATTCCGCAGGAAATCTTGTGGAAAGCCTTCCAAGAAGAGTGGAAGCTGTTATAGCTGCAAAGGGGGACCAACTTTATATTAAAGTCTATGTATCTGATCGAAATGTCATTAAAGTCCCTGTTGGTGTAATGGTCAGACGTCCCAGTACTTCCATATAGTGTATGTTTCTATATTTACATGATTAGAAATCAGTATTAAAGTCAGGGTAATGTCCATCCAGCACACCTATGTACAATAATCATATGTATGATACTGTGGAAAATTTTAGACACCTGATACTGTATGTGAAAGCATTTATTTTGGTAGGAAGTGTGTTCCAGTTAAACAGTGCTGTGTGTGTGTGTGTGTGTGTGTGTGTGTGTGCACGCACAGTGTAAACATTAAACCTCTCCTCAAGGAAGCCCAGTATTTACGCCTACCTTTCAATGCCTCGTTTTTTTAAACAGTCTTTCATTAGATTACATCAGGTGCTGCTTATAAAACATGAGCACACTGAGATCTTTCTTCCTCAGTAGCTTGATCGGCCCGACATGTAAAGTCAAGTAAACGCAACACAACACATAGGGAGCAGTGTGTGGAGACAGTATTTTGCTCAAGGGTATCTCTGTGGTGCTACTAGCAGTACTGGGATTCGAACCCACAACCATCTGTTCACAGGGGCAACTCCCTAACCACCAGGCCACCAGATGTGTGCACAGTATTGCATTTGCTCATTATCCTTTTCTCTCCGCAGTATTACAGCTGGTGGAGCAGTTATACTGAAGCCATCAACTATCTCACCACCGTCCCCAAGTATCGCATCCAGGCGACGGAGCTGGCTAAGCAGCAAGGCCTGTTAAACCGCACCAAAGAGAAGGGCAAGAACCGGCGCTCCAAAGAGGAGATCCGCGAGGAGGAGGAGGAGATCATCCGAGACATCATCAAGAACAAGATAGACATCAAAGGAGGCTATCAGAAGCCCAACATCTCCGACATCCTCCTCTGTAAAATCATTCTCTTCCCCTACTACCTGTGCACCTACGTGGCGTGGTACTGCTCGTGGGTCTGCCGCTTCAACATCCGCGGAGAGGAGTACGGAGAGGAGGAGAAGCTTTACATCATCCGCAAGAACATGAAGATGTCGCAGGCTCAGTTCGACAGCCTGGACGAGCACCTCAAACAAACCTTTCTGGAGCGGCAGCTGTGGATAAAGGAAAACTATGAGGTGGGTTCAGATGGGTCTCAGGGTTTTGTTTTCCATTGACTTGAAGGTGACTATCGCCTGCGCAGATTACATGATTATGAATACACCACCTGATACCCGAGACATTGTTTTTACAATAGTTTAGAGACGGTTCAAGCCTAAAACAGTTTTCTTTACAGGTTTTCCTGGGGAGATGTGTGCAGGGGACTGTATGGAAAAAACATTTGTGTTTCTGGTCAGAATCGTGTTGAGAGAACTTTGCTTATTGTGTGTCTTGGTAGTTTTTGGTAGGATTTGGTAATTGGGGCTTTAGCAAATATTGTCATCACAGTGCAAAAATGTGACCGTGTGTATTGTGGGGAGAAAAAAGAACTTTACTAATTATGACATTTGATTAAACTGTATTGTTTATAGTGTTAAGTCAATCAACAATGTAGTGCCAATCAACAATCCACTCCAGTGCATTCATGCACATCACCCTGCCTTCCAGCTCTGGTGTCATTAGTAAATTGCACCACGAATGAACATTCATCATTTTTTCTCATGCAAATTGCATTCAAAATAGTATGAGAATATTGAATTGAATTTGTCATGGATTTATATAGACCCCATACTTGATATTGTTCTTGTCTCTGTGTGTCTGAGCAGTCATAATATAAATAGTTCCCTCCTGGATCAGTAAAGTTTTCTGATTCTGATATAAACAGCATATCGAACCAAACTGTCTGTCAGATTGAATCATGGCTTCCCTGTATAATTTAAGCTTGGACTGGAAATCCTTTTAGGTTTTATAAATTGCATGTTTGTGGTCTATGAGTTGCTTCTTGTTGAAATGATGAAACGTCTGGTATTAACTGAAGATTGCTTGGTGTTGCAGGTGTATAAAGAAGAGCAGGAGGAGGAGATGAAGATGAAGATGGCCATGGACCCACGGTGGAAGCGCTACAGACGATGGATGAAGAGCGAAGGACCTGGCCGGATCACTTTCATCGACGATTGACCGCGCACGCCATGCACACACTGGGCTGGCACAGACAAGCATCCTGTAATACGAACCAGCCTGCCTGTCAATGTGTGTGTGTGTGTGTGTGTGTTAGCGTGCGTACACTCATGTTTACAAAGGACTATTGTGTGCATTTATACCGAGACTGATTTTTCCTAGATAATAATGAGACTCTAACATGAGGGCTGTTTCCTAATGTGTTCGGGAGGCTGCTGTAAAAGAGCGGTACGCTCTCTCTGTTCAGAAGGAGTTCTCTGGAGCAGATCTTTTTTTGTGGAGTTTTTGGCAGCTTTCTGAGTTCAGTGAGCTCATCCACTGGCTGCTGTCAGTTCTGGCCTTTTGGTTCCACGGCAAGGCTGTCGTTCTCTGTCTTGCCTGTGTTGCCTCTTTATGCACCAATGGAATATTATATTTTTAAAAATAATATTAAAAAGACTGTTAAACTTGATTTGTGGCGTCAAGTTAATCTCATCGGGTACTTTCAGTGTCTATTTAAAGCATATATCTCTGATCTATCACTGGCTTCGTCTACTTTTGAGGTCCACTGTATTTGTCTGTAATAACTGATCAGCCCATTTAATGCTGCGCAACATCCTCTCACTCTGGACCCCAGTCATTGGTTAGTTTCTGACCACAGGACCTCTTAAGACCAGAGGAAGTTTGGGTGGTGAGCCGTCCTCGACATGGTAGGTATAAAATGTAAAAGTGTCCATTTGTCACAAGTGAATGGTGCAAAATTGTTCTTTACATGCAGCCAGCAATGCAGCGCCCAGGGAGCAGTGGGATGGGACTTTGCTCAAGGGTACGTCAGTGTTACCACTGGCAGTCCTGGGACTCGAACCCACAACCTTCCAACCCCAGGCAGCTCACTAACCACCAAGCTGGGCTGTTGGTAATATCCAGCAAAGAGTGACTCTGGTCAGAATTGAATCATTATAAATGGTTTTGAACTACCAGCCCATCACATACACTACATGGACAAAAGAGCATGAAAATATTTTAAATTTTATATATATATATATATATATATATATACACACATATATACACACACGCTACCGTCAAAAGTTTGGACACACCCTCTCATTCAGTGTTTTTTCTTTGTTTTTATTGTTTTCTACATTTTAGGTTGATATCGACAACAAACAAAATGATGAACACATGGAAACAAAAAAAAACCAATATGTTTTGTTATAGGGTAATGATGTAATGATGGACTGTTGTTTATTTTACTTAGTTAAGTGGTTCTTGCTATAATGTGGAGTAGAACCATAGTGGAACAGGATCACTAACTGTGTACCAACCCCACCATCACAACTGACGATCCCAAATACATTAAGATGGCAAGAAATTCCACTAATGAACTCTTGACAAAGAACACCTGTTAATTAAATACCATTCCAGGTCCATTCCTCATGAATCTGATTGAAAAAATGCCAAGAGCGTGCAAAGCTGTCATCAGAGCAATAGGTGATGTTTTTAATATTAATCTACAATATAGCGAATAATAAAAACAAAGGAAATCATTGAATGAGAAGGTGTTTCCAAACTTTTGACAGGTACGGTAGATATTCACATTAAACAATATCGCTATATAGCATACATGACCGTTTGTGAATCATTCCATGTTTTGCATTGTTTTTCAGTACAGACATGTTATCTGAGCATGCACCGTAATCTACGCGAAGGAGGCGAAAGCTTGCCCTGACATTTCTGTAAAGTCTTATCTGAGAGGGCTCCTCCTTTTCCCTCTCCCTCTCTCTCTCCCTCGAGCATGGAAAGGATTGTGCGTGCTATTTGATGGGTGTAATAGTCCTTTACAAGTCAACATGGTGGGTAATAAAGTGACAGTACGTTTAGCCCCAAATCATGCAGAAGTGTGGCACAGAGAGAGAGACCCCTCGCATCGGAAGCAGCGTTAAGATAGCAATCGCTGATTCTTCAGCCGGTTAATTATTGTACAGTGAGCAGGAATGAAGGACTGTAAAGATCTACAGAGCTGACAGTGATACAATCGGTCTTTCCCTTGCTGAATATTGCTTTGCTGTTATTCTCGATCCCTGTTTTTTTCTCTCCATCTTCACTTAATCTCTTCCTTCTCACATATACTCATTCACATATGGTGACTTAATAATGCAAATATATTTCCTCATGTTTCAAGACAGGGTACAACTTAAATTATATATTCTTCTCTTTCTTATTAGACAGTGAGGAAGCATCAATAACTTTTAGTTTTTAGATTAGATATGACTTCATAATATCACTCAAGGAAAGAATAAAACATTACACATATTGATTATAGTTCATTATGTTCTTAAAGCCCATCTGTACCTAATTTTTTCACCCCAAATGCAAGTATTTAATGTATTAAACCTTATAGTCACGTGTAAACACAACAGCGTGAAATTGTTTCTCTGCAGTTTAACCCATTCACAGAAGCAGTGGGCTGCCGCCAATGAGGGGAGCCCGGGGAGCAGTGTGGGGACGGTACCTTTCTCAAGGGTACCTCAGCAGTGACACTAGCAGTTGGGATCCAACCCCCAACCTTCTTTCTGCAGGGCCAACACCCTAACCATCCAGCTGCCGTTTTAGTCTGGAGTGAGGTTTTGCTTTTACTATTTGTAAATACAGTAATCCCCTGCTTTTCAGGGGGGTTCCGTGATTTATGTGATTTAAAAAAATGCCTAAAATGCCTATTTCTATAGTGTAAATCCTAAACATGCCCCCAAATATGCTCCCAAACACTTTCATTTCATTTTAAGGGTAATGTTACATTTTAAACATTACCCTTAAAGAAAAATGTAAAGGTAAACCTGTGTTCGTACTGTACAGTTTACACTGAACTCCTGCAGTGCTACAATGTAAATGCCAATATTACCCCTGTATAGACTGTACTGTAATTCCTGCATGTGCGTTTTCTTTGGTATGTGCTGTCATTTTCTTTGATATAAGCAGGTAAACACAGTAAAAAATAATGTAATTTTTCTGTAATAAATATACAGTAAAATATATGGGTAATCACCAATAATTTTTACAGTTTAATAATTTACTGTTCAAGGAGCAGTGCGCAACTTTCAAACCTCCCGCCGCTGAGTCAGGGGCGGACTGGCAATCTGTGCCTTCTGGAAAAGAACAGCCGTCCGGTGCAGGGCCATCGGCCTGTCTTTCTCGGTCGAGATGCAGACCTCTGCGCTGTTGGTGAAGAAAGTCAAGGCTGTTTAGTCCCAGTCCGCCCCTGCTCTGAATACAGCGGTATTTCTTTCTGTTCTCTGGACAGTACAAAAACATTTACAGTTATATTTTATAGGGAAATGTAGCTGAATTTACGTTAATATTTGTGTTACAAAACTAGTAAATTATATTTTTCTAGTAGTAAACTAGTAAATAATAATTTTAGAACTAAAATGTGTAAAAAAAAACCAAAACATATTGCCATGAAAAAAGCAAAAAAGAAATGCAGAGAATATTTGCAGTTTACGCGTTATTGTGGGGATTTCCACGTACAATTATCAGATAGGTTCTCAGAAAAAATCTGTAAAAAGCGAGGGTTACTGTACTACACATACACTCAGTTGTCCAACCAAATGAAGTTATGCCCAACATTTCCATTCTGTTAAACAGAGTAGAGTCAGCATGTACAGACTGCTTACAAACTGATGGTGCAGCGATATTGAAACATTTTAGCATAATTAATTCATCTTTCAGTGGAATAAAACAGATCAAAAAATAGATTTAAATCACTGAAATATACTTTCATTCAATCTAGTCCTTTTTATGTAAGCCAGTTACTTGAAAACAACAATGTCCATGCAATTATTGCGGAGAATGAACGGAGAAGCGTAGCCTATCCATCTAATCTTTTCTTGAGACCACTATATTAACATCTAGTGAAGCTGAAAGTATAGCAAGAACAGAAGCTCCTGAAGAAAGAGTACCTTCAGATGACATACTCACAAAAACACAACTTGTTGCTGCTAGTAGACTCTTTTGGACTGGTTAACACTTTCTATTCTCTGTAGCTGGACATATTCTGCCCTCATTAGGGTAGACTGAACAGGTTAGTAGAGCACTAAACTGACCCTTAAGTTCAAGACTTTACAAAAAGAGTCACTTCAAAATTGAAGCAAACGGTTAAAAATGTTTTATTTGACCACCTTTTCCTACTACAAGTTCAAATTTCTGTCAAGAGATCAAATCAAAACATTTTCATACAGGCTGTCATCCATCCCGACAAAGATTCATATATTTAATATGTACTACATGTAATACATACAGGAAAACATTTCCTGGGGTCATTTTGTATTTACATTTACTTAACATGTAAAACTTGATTTCTATGGGTTCATAACATATTTCAGCATACTCCTTTCTTAGAAGAGATTCCCCATCCCTTTCTTTTGTGTATGAAAATTCAGCAATGCTGTGTTTCTATTAACTTTAGTAATATACATTAAAATAAAGGTAAGGCCGGGCCAGTCTATGTTTGAGATCCTTGTCTGATTTTAGCGTGTGGGATGTCATTCATCTACACTCTTGGACAATGATTCTAAAACCCCACCCATGGAAATAGAAAGGAACATTGTAAACATTTCCTGACAAGAGTCATTTATTTGGAAATGATGCAGAGAGACTTTAAATAAATTTGTTGTTTAGTACACAATGGACGTGAACCCTTACTACACATATCTTCCACGATCCATTCAGAGATTTTGTCCACTCTGGCCATAGAAGAATGTACCAGAATGTCGAACTGATGTTTGGTGCTACAGTGTTTTCTATCAATATATAAAAGACACACCATGCTGCCTCTAGGCTTAGACCCCTTTTAATCCTGGTCACTTCATGACCACCTGCCCCTGGTACTGTAATGACGTCTTCTCCTGCTCTTCAGACTGTTGCCACTTAATGTGGGCATCACTGCTCTTTCAGTTCACCTCTTGTTCTCCTCCCTCTGAGAGTTTCTCCTGTATTTAATATTAATTTCAAAAGAAAAAGGATGGTTAGCACAAATAAAGCACTTGTTTGATGAAACTTTGCACCGTGCTTTTCTTTTGAGCAGAAAAATGAACAGACCATCACATCTGATTAGTCGGTGTATATGCGCTGATTTACAAAATTTCTCACCACATAGTATGCATTTGACTACCAAATGTAAAAACATGTTATCAGGATACAATCCAGATACTGGTCAGAACTCCAGATACTAGAACTGAATTCTGACCACTAAGGGCTTATTATAGTTTCTCATCAAAGAAACAATTGAAGGTGAATAGTGTGAAAATGTATATTTCTATTCAGATGTTTGCATTGGGCTTTTTGTTTGCTTGAGAAACTGAATTCTTAAAGAGGAAAGATAGACAAAAAAAAAACAGCAACAGATGCTTTTAGCCTTGGCTCTGAAGGAGAGGTCCATCAATTTTTTAAAACTTCTACATAATTCAATTGTTGAGATGTATAGTAAGCACTAGTATGTATGGATTTCTTTACAGGCACTACTGTCTTCCACACTTCATAAGCATATGGCTTTATAGCATTTTAATGTATAGCTAGGCCAAAATAAGCCCCTAGTTTGAGATCGACCCCAACCCCCCGTGACCCCCACCCCTCTCCATCTCGGTGCTTTGATTATTAGGGCAGCAGTCTGGGGAGTGATGTCATTTGTACCTCTGGGGCATCAAGTTACCGGGAGACAGGGTCACGAGGGGTCACGCCAGACCCCTGGATTCATTGCTTTTCCTTCTCCCACCACTCTACAGAAAGACTAATTCTACTCAGCCATACGTTTCTCATATAGACGTCTCTCTCTCTCTCTCTCTCTCTTTCTCTTTCTCCCTCTCTCTTTCTCTCTCCCTCCCTGTCTTTCTCTCTCTCTCTCTCTTTCTCCCTCCCCCACTCACCTGGAGCACATTCAACACTTGTACTGTTGAAGCCTAAATCTGAAGTGTTTTTTGTGTGTTTTTGTCTTTAGACGGGTGGAAGGAACGGGAGCAGTAACCCGGGCAGGCCTGTGGATTCAAACAAAGCGCATGCTCTGATAGTCTTTGTCCCGCACTGATCTTTTAGTACTACATTATGACTTTTGTTTTTGCTTTGTCACTACTATTCAATAAATTACATATTTATTAACAGCTTGTTGCATAATGAATCACCATAACCATGTTTCGAGGCTCAAGCTTGCACTTCTGACTATTTTTTGTTTGTTTCAATGCCATACAAACACATAACATTGCAAAAATGTTCAGAGGGTTTTTTGGCATATTTAAAAAAATAAATTATAATAAAATATCTTTTATTCTACTTACAAACACAGGTGAAGCATTCACTGAATGCTGAGAACGTTTCTCAGATTGTTCCAGTGAGCTACAAAGGGGGCATTATTAATATCTGGGTAAGATCTGTGATGTTATTAAGGGGTTAAAGGTTGTCATTTTATTACAGTTTAGGCCAGTGGCCTTTTCTTTCTTTATTTCTTTGTTCATTTATACTTAGTGTAGAGCTGCAATCATTTATAACTTCCTGCTAAAAATCATCAAAGTCTAAAGGAGTTTATGCAGTCAGGTGATTAAAACTAGCTGATGGTCCCCATTGACATATAATAAAACACTATGCGCCTTTGCTTGCTCATCTCTTTAGCTGACGAGCAACCAGGCATTTCTCCAGTTCTCTTTCAGTTTTTTCCAGGGTGATACAGAGCGAAAGACAGGAACTGAGGAGAGAATGACGCGTTTATTAATGTGCGTCATTAGCATGCGTAAGTACGCACTCAGATGCTAATGTAATCAAATGTCATTGCTGAAAATAAGACCTCCGCGTCCGTCTGTTTTCGAAATGCAGAAGAATGTATCTAACACTGGCGTGTTGTACCTTACGTGAATATGATCAAATCAATTTAATGGCACTTTCAGGAGCTGATAATTAATTAATGTAAGATGTGGAAGATAATAATAATGTCTTGTGTCATTCTGTAGGTAGTTAAATACATGTCATACACACACACACACACTCATACGCACGGTTTATAAATAGTCAATATAGTTTGCAATATATATACTAGGGGTGTAACGGTACAGAAAGTTCACGGTTCGGTACTGTTCAGATACAGCAAAGTTAAGTAACAAAAAGTTCTAAAGCATGAGGCTTGGTTTGTTTTTGTTTATTTTAAATAAACTGCAGTGTATTTAACCAGTAAACACACACTCTTGCTTATATTTTTTTATATTTAAACATCTTGTGTTTTTAATAGAAATTAGTAATTAATATTAGTCTTACCTAATAGAAAGTAAGTGAGATGGCTAAACTTTTTAATGGTCGCTGTTTAATGCTTCCGTATGAAACTGTTACAGGATGAGCCTGTTGCTTTAAGGAACCATGCATGCTGGGATATGTAGTTTTTCAGGGGTGTAGTAGTGCGGGGAAGTTTTTCTGAGTTTCTT
>JBBPCY010000082.1:9034531-9052651 GCA_037974405.1 Brachyalestes nurse
TCCTCAACATCCTTCTCCCAACACACTCAGTCTCTCCTCAGCGTCCTCCTCCCAACACACTCAGTCTCTCCTCAGTGTTCTCCTCCCAACACACTCAGTCTCTCCTCAGCGTCCTCCTCCCAACACACTCAGTCTCTCCTCAACATCCTCCTCCTAACACACTCAGCCTCCCAACACACTCAGTCTCTCCTCAACATCCTCCTACCAAAACACTCAGAGTCTCTCCTCAGCATCCTTCTCTCAACAAACCAATGCAGTCTGACTTTTCTTCCAAAAGGTCCAACTCGAGCTGTCCCTCTAATAAACTCCTGGTCCTGTCCATCCTCCTCACTCCCAGTGCAAACCGTGACATTTTCAACTCCACAACCTCCAGCTCTGCTTCCTGTCTTTTCATCAATATATATGTTTATTCTGGGTGCCTTTTTTGTACTCTGTAAAATCTGTAGTCACGTCTTCTTGTCTCATTGTATATGTGTATATAGCTGAGATGACAACAAAGTTCACTTGATGATCAGGCTGCAGTATTCTGCCAGTCAACCAGATAACAGTATTATACATGTATTTAGAACATTGCATATTGGTGGAAAGATCAGGCGTCCCAATACGTTTGTTCATATAGTGTATTTGTTTTTCCTACTTTGTAGTCATGACAAACTCTGGTCAAGATTTTTCTAAACAGACACTTTAGCGCCCCCTGTTGTGAGATCTCGGGGTCGTCGCTTGGTCCTTTTTGTCCTCTTCGTGGCTCCGTAATAGAACTCTCCTGCCTCATGTTTACACACACGTGGGTGCATCAGCATGGCGGCCCTCACTTACGATGGCTGTAATTTTTTCAGGCAGAGGCTGGTGCTGTCCACTCTGAGCGGGAAGAGGGTCAAAATCAGAAACATACGGTCCAGAGATGACGAGCCAGGCTTGCGAGGTGGGTTTAATTCAGAATTAGAGTAATTATAATGTGTTGGTTTAAAACATGTGCAGCCCTTCTTCCCCAGATCAGCATGAACACGAGCAGCATCTGAGCTCCTCAACTCAACCAAACTAATCCAGTACACAGCTCTGGGCACAGTTGTACTCGTTCATTTAATTGGTTAATTTGTAAAGTGCGTTTTGTCTTCACAGTCAGACACATTACGAACACCAAGGACTGAGAAGTGAAATAGTTTCTCTTGTGTGTTGTGTTTCAGGTTAAATATTACTGTGTGCAATATGCAATTTTTCTATATATATATACACACACGCACGCATTTTGTGACTTCAGAATGGCACTGAATTCAAACAAGTCTGTTTTTGCAGCCTAGTTTCCATATCATTATTATTATTATTATTCAGAACTAGTGGTATATTAAGCATTCTAAACTCATATCTCCTTGTCTACGATTGTGAAGAATTTGTTTTGCATGTGTTCAGATATTATTTAGCAAAAACCTGCTTCTCTCCTGTCAGATTTCGAAGCTAGTTTCATCAGGCTCCTGGACAAGGTGACCAATGGCACCAGAATTGAAATCAACCAAACAGGTGAGCCAAAACTTTTGGCATCCCTCTTGTCCATCCTGCTATGTGGCTTAAGCCTTCATAGAACTTTGAAAAGTCTGCATGGTAGTAATTAGGGTTGTCATGGTTACTCATTTCAAATGTGTTTTTCTTTGCAGCTGACTTTTTTTTTTAAATGATTTGACCATGTTGGTGGTAATTAATCTACATTTAATCAATGCATTTTTGCCACATGCTATTTTTAGTAGTCTTTTTTGGGTTTCCCAGTTCATTTTCCAGTTAAGTGTCTTTAAAAGAAGGTGCATTGTATTTTATTGTTCAGTTAAAACCATTTTTAATTTTTTTTTTTTAAGTTGACCAGAGTGACCTATGGGTTATTATTATAGTCATTAGGATCAAAAGTAATAGGTCAATATTTTGTTAAAATAATTGTTATTGTTGGTTATTATGAGCAAAAACTAAATGTTATCTGCTCTTTTGCTCCATTCAGGAACGGCTCTGTTCTACCAGCCGGGTTTGCTGTATGGTGGCTCTGTAGAGCACGAGTGTAACGTCCAGCGCTCCATTGGTTACTATCTGGAGGCCCTCCTCATGCTGGCTCCTTTCATGAAGGTCCCACTCAAAGCTGTCCTGAAGGGGGTCACTAATGACCCAACAGACCCCTCAGTGAGTAATCACTCCTACATAGAGACGGGGTGTCCAACCATAACACCATTTCTAGTGTAACATTTTAAGCATATGTAACTATACTATATATTTACAGCTCTGGGAAAAAATGAGAGATCACTGCAATTTATTTTTAAATCAGCATCTCTGAGTATGACTACCATTCCATGCTAGGCACCTCATTCTACTTTATGTGATACTGATAAGTGATCACCTGAATCGCGTCTTATTTAATGAGGAAAAGTATAAAAACACTGCTGTTATGAACACTCTCCTCTCCCAATGAGACCAGTTGGATGGCAAAACACCACTAGAAGTACGTCAAAGAAGTACGTTTTGTTTGAGTGAACAATTTGAATAATTGTTTTATTTGAATAATTCAGGTTCTGTAAACGCTGCATCATTGCTATTCTGATGTTTTGTCTTTTCCTTTAACATTATGCTTTAAAGAACAATGTTTTTATTTGGAAATTAGGAGAAATATTGTCAGCAGTTCTTACAAACTAAGTCAAAGCTGTTCAGTTCATTACTTGCAGCTATAAAAGATAAAACCTGATAAACTGAACATTTTCGCAGTGGTCTCTTATTTTTCCAGAGCTATGTATGTTTTTGTGTGTTTTTGTTGATTTTCTAGCTGTAAATTAGTACACACCCTCAACACACTGCAAGAAATCATTGTAAAAGAAAACCAAAACAAGAACACGGGTACTAGAATCAACATAGTGTAGAGAATCACTTGTTAAAGCTTTATTAAAACAATAAAGTTTCTAAAAACTAGATTATTTATCTTATGGTGAAATCAATTCTTAAAACAAAAAAAAAACAGATTTGTTATGCCTTCAAGATTTTATGGTTTAAGATTTCATTTCACTCTCACAGAGAATATGTAGCCCCAGATTTTAAGGTACAATTATTTTTTTAATAGCTCTGTTGAGTGTTCTGGGAGAAATAAACTACACAATTTGGCATGTGCAAAAGCTCTGGCACGTTTTATATTTGTAACGTATTAAACTCAGCAATTAAATAGGAAATGTACTTTAAAATTTATAGAAAAGCACAATATTTAAGCAGCTCTGTAAAGCCTGTAAAATGATTTGCGTTTGGAAGATCAACCGTCATTTGAAATGGAACTGAAGTCGAGACCAAATGCAAACGCAAAGTGCAAATCAAAAAGACTGAGACTAAAAAAGAAGCTTCTTTGAGACTCACTGGCCTATTTTTTAATGCTTGAGTGATGCTAGAGAGACAATATATCTTCTACTGAACGATGATCATTTTGACTGTTAAAGGGAATGAGGAACAGGTGAGTGCAGTGAAGAAACACTGTAGGATTGAATCAGACTGTTTTTTGGAGGCAGCTGGTGGCCTGGTGGTTAGGGACTTGCCCCTGTGATCAGAAGGTCATGGGTTTGAATCCCAGGACTGCCTCTGGCACCACTGAGGTACCCTTGAGCAAGGTACCATCCCCACACATTGCTCCATGGGTGTAATTCTTTTACGTAATTCTATCATGTTATCTTGAGAAACATTTTTATTTCATCTTAGTGTTGTTTTACAACTGACAAATCATATACAATTAAAACATTGACATGACCACTAGCATTTACTGCTCATATTATAGCTGTTTAAGTTTATTTATATAGCACATTGTAATATAAACAATTCAAAGTGCTTAACAGGAATAGAATACAAAATAAAATGGAATAAAATAATGGAAGAAATAAAAAGTAAAAAAATGAGTGTGTGCTCTGTACTGTAGCAGTGGGCTTCTTAGCTTCACTGTGACTTAAAAATTAACATTATAATCATAGAGTCAAAGTGGAATTGTTAAGGATTCTAGCAGTATGATTAGTATTAGGTGTTATACCACAGGACATCATTAAATGTGGTGACTGTTCCCATCCCATCAGCCCATGTGATGTTTGTAGGTTGACATCGTCAAATGAAACAATATCTGTGATGTGAATAAAGCAGTTAGAAATGAGTCAGAATCTCCTGTTATGTAGCTGTAATGTCATGAAAACTTAGTCTGGGTTCATGTTTTTAAGTACTTTTTTTTTTTTTTTCCCCCCGTGTTCGCAGGTGGACCTACTGAAGGTCACTGCTGTTCCACTGATGAAGAAGTTTGGAATCAATGGGGATAAATTGGAGATAAAGGTGGGGCTTGAGTTGGATCACATACACTATATGGACAAAAGTACATGTACATATTAGATATAGGTGGCACCTACAGGCTGGTACTGCCGTCCATGAAACCTGTAACGAAGTGCCACAGTCACAGAACACATTCTTTATTTAATCTGTAAAGTGGCATTTGGCTGACACCCTTATCCAAAGGGGCCTACAAACAGAGGGGCTACTTTTTTGTCATCGGGTTCACAAACAAGTGTTTTACCCACTAGGCTCCTACCACCCCCAATCTGTCACCTGACTGGAACCATAAAGTTCACATTTTAAGGCAGGTACTGATACCTCTTCATACTAATAATCTACAAATTTGTGTTTCCATCCAAGCATAAAAAATACAGTTATTGATGTCCACATCATAAATACAAGGATGGAGAATCGTGGTACTTTTTAAGTGTCAGTGTATCGTGCAACATTGGTCTCTTACTGAATCAACACCAAACATGAAATGTTTCATATTTTGGAGCCTAGAATTGTTAGTAAAAAGGTGTCCTCTTTCTCACCTATACATCCACACAACTACTGAGCTTCTTAAAGCTAGAAACCGCTTCAGACAGTCACACGTTAACAAGACCGTCACAGCCAATCCTATAGTGACACTAGTTTGGAAAGAGGCACTCACAGTAGAGAAACAGAACTATAAACCGTTTGTGTTACAAACACTGACAGAAAACAATATTTTATTTGAAATTTGAATTCTTGCTAGGGAGAATTCAGCAGTCGCTGGTTATTGGTAGTGTCCCTACAGTCCCTACTCAGTTCTGCCTTATATAAAACCTGTTTGTCCCTCAGGTGGTGAAGAGAGGAATTGCTCCCGGAGGAGGAGGAGAGGTGCACTTTTCCTGTCCAGTCTGTCGGACCCTCAAACCTGTGCAACTCCTTGACCCAGGCAAGATCAAGAGGATCAGAGGAACAGCGTATCCTTCTCCAAATCAGTCCTCCAGTCAAAGAATTTCTCTTTCTTCACCAGTGATGTCTGCTTGTAAACGTTTTGGTTCTGCATTATGTGAACAGCTGGTGCTGTCGCGCCCGCTCCGTGTGGTTTGCCCCCTTGACCCCATATGTCAGGTACTCCGTGCGTGTTTCTCCTCAGATGGCCAACAGAACAGTGGACTCTGCCAGAAGCGTCTTAAACAAGTTCATCCCAGACATTTACATCTACACTGACCACATGAAAGGAGCCAGTTCGGGAAAGTAAGCGGTCTTTAATTTTATGGTAGAAGACACTGTGCAAAAGTCTTAAGCACTCGTGAAAATAATATCACGTTAATATTACCAAATATACTACATAAAACTAAAAAGAATACATATAACATTCAGCATGGAATAGTGATTTTATGTTCAGTATATCAGTGCGTTCCCTGCTGAATGCTACCGTGAAGCAGAGTGTTCAGACAATTCATGCTGCCTTGTCAAAAATGCCGGACCGAGTTAGTCACTTGATGCGATTCATTTTTTTAACTCGTCATTTTTTCTGTTATTAATTGAAATGTGTTAATCCGACACACACATATATGTGTGTGCTTGTGTCGAGTGTGTGTGTATGTGTGTGTGACAGATGTGTGTATGTGTGTCGGATATATATGTGTGTGTGTGTGTATATTTGTCAGAATATTAAAGAGTGCATTATTTTCCTCCTCCTCTGCTCTGACGGTCAGGTCTCCAGGTTTTGGTCTGTCCTTGGTGGCGGAGACAGTGAACGGAACGTTTCTCAGTGCTGAGCTGGCGTCCACACCGCAGGGGCAGGGAGACCCCTTGCTTCCTGAAGAGCTCGGCAAGAACTGTGCCAAACTGCTGCTGGAGGAGATCTATAGGGTGAGTACTGGCTCGCTACTACCCTCACAGACCTATAGGCCAATCTGTGGTTCCCTTACTGACCTGGGGGCCAAACTATGGTTCCATTACCGACCTGGGCACCAAACTATGGTTCCCCTGTCGACCTGGGGGCCAAACTATGGTTCCCCTGTCGACCTGGGGGCCAAACTATGGTTCCCCTGTCGACCTGGGGGCCCAACTATGGGTCCCTTACCGACCTGGGGGCCCAACTATGGGTCCCATACCGACCTGGGGGCCCAACTATGGGTCCCTTACCGACCTGGGGGCCCAACTATGGTTCCCTTACCGACCTGGGGGCCCAACTATGGTTCCCTTACCGACCTGGGGGCCCAACTATGGTTCTTCATGTGGTTCTGCAAACCTGCAGTGGGGCGTGTGATAAATTGCCATTATGATTCAAGATTATTTGTTGCATACACAGTTATACAAGTACAACGTGTAGTGAAATGTACCCCTAAAACATGTGTGCAACATAATTTGGAGAGAAAATTTAAGGGTAGAACTAAGTGAAAAAATACATTTTCACATCACATCTGCAGTAATGTGTGTCTTATTGGGGAAATGTAATTATCATTATTATCGGCTTGACATGGATGTGACAATAATTTCAGCTGACAGCTTGCTAACATATGTATTTTTAATCGAACATGAAGGCAATGATCTAATGTCTGATTATATTAAAGCAGAGTGCGTCTCCGTCTCCTCCAAACTCTTAGTCATACTGCGGTAGCTGCACGCTGTGGATTTTCTAATCCTGAGTAGGCATTGCTTTAACAAGGCATGCATATCCAGACACATGACCTGCTCAGAACACTACAGTGTCTTTCAGCCCCTCTGAACAGCTGCAGTGTCTCACTGGCCCCTCGTCCTCGATGGCCTCTAACCTGTCCACGGGTCCGTACCAAATGAAACGCATCATTAAAGGAGAATGTGGTGAACGTATCCACAGGAGCTTCCAGCTGTGTCTGTGTGTCTGTGTGTCTGTGTGTCTGTGTGTCTGTGTGTCTGTGTGTCTGTGTGTCTTTAGAAACTCAGGTCAGAGACGTGCTTATGGGATGAAGCCCATAGAAGAAAGTGGGGTGTGAGGGGTGTCAGTCATGCAGTGGAGGTCAGGGTTTCAGATAAAGGAGCACTTTCTAATCTTTATAAAGCTTTTATAGTATATTTTTGTTTTATTCTTCGTCGTGCATTTTACAACTTTTATAGAATTGTATTGAACAGCACTGTCTGAGAAAAGCGCTTTATAAATAAACCTACTTACTCTGTATGTATGTTACTTAATATAAATACATCAGAGTGGGAATTTCTATTTTCAGTTCTATTTGTTGAGTGTTACATTTTCACAACTCCTTTCCTTTCTCTGGCTCTTTCTTTTTTTTTCCTCCCTTTCTCTCTCTCTACCTCTAACTCTACCTCTCTACATCATCTTTACTTTCTTCCTATCTCTACCTCTCTGCATCATCTTTACTTTATTTCTCTCTGTCTCTCTACATCATGTCCACTTTCATTCTCTCTTTTTCTACCTCTCTACATATTCACTTTCTTTCTCTTTTTCTATTTCTACTTCTCTTCATCCATATTTACTTTCTTTCTCTCTTTCTCTACCTCTACCTCTCTACGTCTTTACTTTCTTTCTCTCTCTCGCTCGCTCTTTCAACCTCTACCTCTCTTCATCCATCTTTACTTTCTCTCTCTCTACTTCTACTTCCATCTTTACATTCTTTTCTTATTTCCTCTCTCTCTACTGCAACATCTATCTTCACTTTGATTTTCTGTCTCTCTCTACCTCTCTACATTTGTCTTTACTTTTTCTCTGTTTTCTCCCTCCCTCTCTCTCTGTCTCTCTCTCTCTCTCTCTACCTCTTTGGGACATGTGAGTTGAGTTAGTGAGGTGAAATATTTTATTTTTTTTTTCTTGAAAGCTGAGTATTCTTGAAAACACGCGGGGGCTCTGATTGGCTGAACAGGGAGGCAGGGGGACTGCGGGATGGAGGTTAATATTTGAAGCCGCGGGTTCTCTGACATGCTTCGGGACCACCAGCCCGGCGCGTGTGAGAGTTGGTGCATGTTTGCTTTGTGGTTAATCAGTGGCCTGTGGTCAGTCCTGTAGTAAACAGCTTCTGGACTCAGACACACACTTCGCCTTTAATGGGAGCAGATGGGATAAACTGAGAGACTTTAATGTAAGTTCACATTTTTCTTCTCTGTGGCTTTGAACTAATATTTCTTAAGGAATGTCCTGAAATGCCTCCTATGGGATCAGGACTGATTTGTAATCGAGTTCAACACATTCTTCCCTCATTAGGGGCTACTGAAGACCGTCCTATCATGTATTGAGAGAATTGATGTTATATGAGGTACATCTCATATCAAACCTCCTAAATGTGTTATAGTTTCATGTTTAATAGACCAATAGAAACAGTAGTTGTTATTGGAATATACCCAACTTTCATTAAATGTTATATACAATAATTAATAACGTTCTATACATTAATGCAAGTTTCCCGCTTATAGGACTAATAAAGGGAAATGTTCAATTTTCTTTGGCCCAGAGGTTTTCCTGAGCCCACATTTTTCAAAGCAGTCAAACCATATGGCTAAAAAAAATGTCATATAAATCCAGTGTGTTGCTCACATGGGATTACTGACTTTTAACAAAACAACTGAAGCTCCAGGTTGATTGTGAGTAAAAGTATGAGAATAAACACACAAAATACCATCACTACCGTAGGTTGGAAGAACAATAGGGCCTGACAGGGTGTGCAAAAGTATTGGCGCTCCTGATCAAAAGACCTTTTGATAAGGGTAAAAACGCCACTAAGAAAGTTCCGATATTCAGCGCAGATACTGTTTATTTGCTGAATTTTACTTAACACTTAACATACGAAGATAAAATGACACTTTTGTTTTAAACTTGGCTAATAGGTAAAAGTTGCACACAAAGTAGCATATGGAAAAAAAAAATGAACAAAATGCGCATGAGGACGTGCGCATTTTGTTCATTTTGCGCATTTTGCTTTTTGTTCAAAAGCATTGATTATGATATTGATTGATAGATATTGGTTGATTCACCCCTGCAGACATGGGGTGTTCACTTTATCTGAAGAGGGGCCAAGCTTTTCTGACTGACGCAGGGTGATGTTTGCCCTGTGTGTTTTTGTCAACTTGCTGACTTGTGTGTGCGAGTGTGAGAGTGTGTGAGTGAGTGAGAGAGAGAGAGAGAGATCTTATCTGCGTCCTGTTTGCCTTTCCATTCTTACCAGTGGACTTGGGTACCTTATGCTGTCCAGCACATTTGTTTTCACACTTCCCTGACTATTCATTTTATTCCTTTCTTTATTCACTTTTCTTTTTTATTCGCTGAACCAATCAGCCGGTCTCATGGCATCTTAACTTGGGATGCCGCGTTATGTGGATGAAACAATGGAGCTCAGTGTGAGGACAGGCTAATTGAATTTGAGCGTTGCTGCTACACAAATAAATGACGAATATGACGGCGAACACGAGGTAAGAGGAGGTCACAGGGTCGAGGTTTATTCAAGTCAGAGGTCGAAGGCTTGCGGTGCTTTCGGAATATTTTGCATCCGTGGCAGCGGTGGGGTGGGGGTGGGGATGTATAGTCTGTACTGATATTGGAGTTACTCGGTTTAAAAAAAATAATAAAAATTAATCGATAAACATAGTTGACCCTTTTCATTCCTATAAAAAATATCAGCTTTTTAATCTGCTCCTCTATTCTAATAATATATAAAATATACCTAAAACTTTAATCTGATATGGACTTAAATCTTTAATCCGATGAAACAAATCGTTAGAAAGTGTTCACATCACAGTTCAACGATAAGGACAGCATGGAGGTCCTTTTATATTGTTATAAAACACAGTGACGCACAAAGCTTCAGCTCCACATACTGATCCGGCTGACATGGACTACCCGTTTGATACAAGAAAGGAGAACTAGTTAAAAAAAAAAAAAAATTCTGCATAACTCGGTGGTTGAAATGTGGTTTGGTGTGTAATGGTGAGAAACTAGTTGTCTTTTTAAATTCTTGGTAAAAGGAACTGCGTGTCTCAATTTCTGTAGCAAAAAAAATGTTTTACTATTCGAAACCACCAGTGAACCTGTACTCATCTAGAACATAGTATTTCACATCACATTACCCTTTATTACTTTTACATCGTAACAGTTAAATTATATTGGTTGTTTGCATCCTAGCCATTGAATTATGCAGTGAAACGTATACATAGAAACTATGCTGTGTAGCATTTACTGGGTGTTTCAGATGGGTTGAAAGAGCGTTTTCAAATAATACTTAAAAGAATACTAAAACAAAAAAATAAAATAAAATAAAAAAACATGGAAATACAGTTTTCTTTTGCGTTGTCTATAAGACATTTAAGATAGAAAAGCTCTCAGTAAGTTTTATTCATTTTATTCTCACAAATTAAAAAATCAGTTGATGGGGTCATTAGTTTTGTCCACCCAGCGTGTGTGTGTGTGTGTGTGTGTGTGTGTGTGTGTGGCGGGGAGGTATCTTGTGGCTCTGGATCTTTTGGGACTTTTCCATCCTGTTATGCTAATACAGCCTGATTTGCTGTGTTAGCATCAAGCCGTTATTGGATCTTAAGCTCAGTGGAGACCTCGTTACAACAGAAGAGGTTTTCAGTGGCGGTTTGAACTGACATGATGGGTACATGGAGCCTTCAGCCTTAAGACCTTGTTCACATTATGGATATTCATAAATGGAAGGTAACAAAGTTAGACTCCATTTCTTCTGCTCTGAATGGACTAAGACACTTGACCTGTGATTGATCAGTCATTTTTCTGTTTAAATGTACTTAACTTAAATACATGTTTAAAACCGTAATGAATTACATTTAGCTTCAAAATTGCGTTCTGTATCAAGAGGTTTGTGTCGGCGTATGACAGACATGGTAAAATACAGCCTTTTCTTTCCACAAAACAAGACTGACGACAATATTCTTTAGCTTACATGTAAATCATATGTAAGTCTTTCATGGCTACTTACATGTTGCTGAAGACTTATTCGGACAAACGTCAGGTGAAATGCCCTTTTTAAAATCGTGTGTTATGTAACCTTACGAATATTGGCCTTCTGTGAAGTGTTTCCTCAGAATCGGCAGTTTTGTGCACTTTACCACATTACAGCTATTATAAGTGCAGCTTTTAAAGGTTAATATTGAGTGATTGCTTAAGTATGTATGTCTATCTAAATAAATAGAGAGAAATAGTAGTCATATTTGTTTTAATTTTGCCACTGTCTGTTGACAGCAGGGAAAGGAAGACAGCCTGAATGTTCATGAGTGTATAACTCCTCTTTCTTTCATGTCATTTCTAGTGTGTTTGGTCCGAGTTGGTTTTATTTTTGCTTGCTTGTTGCCGTCATGACCTTGTCAAAACATCTCTCCTCAGTATCCCGTCATCAGGTGTGAGCTTATATCAACAACGAAGCCTCAGTTCCTTTATAGGATTATGTGATTGAATCATATGAGTGCTGAGCAGATGTTCTGCAGCAGCACTAAACAGGGCATGTGAGTGGTCCTGCCCAGACTGGCCCCTCTGTCCCAGCACAAGGCTTGTATATGTGCAGTAATGGGAAAATGCTGCTGCCGAGCCATCCGACATTCCTCCACCTATTAGGACGTCCTCGAGGAGGAAAACATGACTCGTATGTCACTGAGTAGACCAAACCTAGAGCTTCACTTCTCCCTGCCTCAGAAAGGGTGACTTGCAGAATAAGTGCAGTGTTGCCTTCAAGGGCCTTTATCATGGACAACAAAATTTTCCTTCAAAAATGTACTTATGTTGTAAATAAATATTGTTGTGATAAATACATTTCTAAATGTAGAGTTTATCACAATATTTACTGCATAAAAAACTCAGACCACATGGACTAGAGAATAAACTCTGCATTTAGAAATGTATTTATTTTCCAGTCCATATGTTCTGAGAATTTAAGTTGCGAATAGTTGTTTTAAATTCACTGCTTTTGTGATGTCACAAAAAAAACCCCACCAGCACTTTTACATTCACAGTTACTGTTCAGCATACAGCTGTCCAGCCGTGCCCAATCATACTGGAGATTTTCAGCCTGGACTTCTTTTTGAATGGGGAATAATATGGGGCAGCCAATCAGAACAGAGCTAATTTACATATTTGGCGCAGTAACACAAGCAGACCAATAAAAATGGTTGTGTGTGTGTTTGAGAAACTGAGATTATCTACCTTTTGAATTCTTGATGGCTTGTGAAGTATGCTTTGTGTATGTAAATGGTAATTAAGTCTGTTTCAGATTTTCTGATTCACTCAATGAATTTAATAGTAATTTGCCTTTTTTTTTTACATGTTTTTAATGATATTGTGGTAAAAAAAAAGAATGACCATCAGTTCATTCTCACCTCTTTCTGTATGCTTTTAAGCAAACTGCCTGAAATGTTTATTTTTGTGTTTTTAAGAAGAAGAATTGAGCTTTTTGAATGCATCTTGTCACAGGACCCACCTCTTACAGGCAGCTGACTTTCTTTATGATAACAGTTAGAAATAATTTGTATGTTTATTAATAATGTATTAACCATGAGCAACCTGATCTCTCTGCCCGCAGGGTGGCTGTGTGGACTCCACCAATCAGAGTCTGGCTCTTCTGTACATGACCCTAGGCCAGCAAGATGTGTCCAAAACTCTTTTAGGGCCTCTCTCCCCATACACGTGAGTCAGACCCCTTTCCTCCTTCCCACGTTTCTGTCCTCCTCTGTATTCCTCTCCATGTCATGGTGTGCCAGGCAAAGGTCATTGATCCGAGGAAGCGCTGGCGTAAACATCACCGTACTTGGACAAAATCTGGCCTTTCCCATTGACCTTTGTCCACTAGCAATTACATTCACACTTAGTGCCTCTTTCAATCTCAGTCAGAGAGTTAAGCGTTTTTCTGTTGCTGGTATGTGGGTATCTAGCCTTGAAAATAAATAGCCTGGGAGCGTTGCTTTGCATCCTGACCTGAAACCGATTGGACGAAAATTCAAGCCGCATCCTCTGTGGCTGCCGCTATCTATCATCAGTACATGACGTGAGATTTGATTTAACCATGTAATCGGCCAATCACTTGGTACTATTAGTGGAGTATTGAGTTTAAAAAGAGATTTGAGTCTATGGATAGCCTTTCAGAGTCCAAATACTGCATTGAATACATGAATAAATACATGAAGACTGGCAAAACGTTTATACAGTATGGACAAAAGTATTGGGATGCCTGACCATTACACCAACAGAAACCTTACTGACACTGCATTCAAATACATAGACCTTAGTATGGAGTTCTTCCCCATTTCCAGCTATAACTGCTTCCACTTTTCCTGGAAGACTTTCCACAAAATGTTGGAGTTTCTGTGGGAATTTGTGCCCATTCATTCTGTTGAGCATTTATGAGGTCAGGCACTGATGTTGGATGAGAAGGTCTGGCTCACAATCTCCATTCCAGTTCATCCCAATGGTGTTGGATGGGGTTGAGGTCAGGACTCTGTGTGGACCAGTCAAGTTCTTCCACACTGAACTCATCTTTGTCATCCACGTCTTTATGGAGCTGCTTTGTTTACTGGGACACAGTGGTGTGTCTAGAATGTATTGGTATACTGAAGCATTAAGATTGTCCAAGCTTAGTTTATCTGTGTAATGTTGATGTGTTTGTCCATTTGGCATTTCCTACTTTTACGAAAGTGAAATTGGAAAACTCTTGTTTTCATATCTGCTGGTTATTAGATCATGAACAGCTGCTTTGGTCACACATGAATGACTCAAGACTTTCACTGAGAACAAGTGATTAGATTATTAAAAGGGGAATATTAATCTATTAAAAGGGGAATATTAATCTATTAAAAGGGGAATTTTCTTTCTGCATAACTAATTTTCTTTACAGTAGTGAATGGAACCAGGGATCTACAACACAAGTACAGCTGTTTAATTGTATATGTAATGTTGATGGTAAATAATGTTAAATCATCTGAAAAACAAACTTTTCTTCATAGCAAAAGTGGCATCAGGGGATGTGAGCATTATCATTTAATGTAATAACTTTCTGTGGTAGCTTTTAAAGGCCTTAAGTGCTCTGGTTCCTATCACCACTGTTTTGAGCAACTCTTACTTTTCACTGTCAGAATAATTTGTACAGGATTCATTATGGTAGACATCCTGTTGCCCCCTACTTGGGTTTTAGCATTTTATTTTATTGCTCTATAGATAGATAAAAAGCTTTTGTTTAATATGTGGCAGTTTGCCTTATTTAAGACTGTTAATTTTTTCTTTGCTTCTACTTTTTGAATGTTTGTCGTGTGTCTTTTTTGCAACGTGCTGTTGGGTTTTCACTGTGAGTGACTGTGAGACACTTCAGTGGTCTTCTCGAAGCCGACTCGCCCTAAATCATGGACCGTGAACTGTCCATTTTCAGTTATCATGGTACCGGTGCTGTGTCCTGATCAAGTACAGTACTATGATAACTGAAGATTGGCAGTGCCAACACAATGCTCTTCATTTTCAGCCAATCAGCAATGGTTTCAGATCCTAATGGGTCGGGTTTAGACTCCCATGTGGTCTGTTAGTCGACTGCGGCCCGTGTTTTTGCATAAATCATTTATTTTAGTGACATTTTATGAATATGGAACTGATGACATGAATGCTGCACACTATTGACAAAATACTATATAATGATTATATTGGTGCATACTGTGTTTGGGATTTGTTTCTCTATTTTTGCGATCTGTGATATGCTTTTCTGTAAAAAAAAAAAAAAGGATGAAGCCTTGACAAAATTCTTTTTCTTGGATCACATGACTGTTAATTCAGGAAAATTCCGACAGGGGGTCACAGGACACAGGAAAAAAGAAACAAACCCCCCCCCCCCCCCCAAAAACAAAACATTGGTCGGGCTAGAAGGTGGTCATTTGTATGTTTTAGCCTTTAATTGGTATCAGGCCTACGTTCTAATGATTAACAAGCAGTAGCATCATACTTTAGGGTCCGTAGCCTTTGAGGGAGGTCCAGGTTGGCTCAGGTCACGGTCAGTCCTGACGCAGAAAGCTCGACAACACCAAAGCGGTCTCTGACCTCCTGTCTGACCCCCAGGTTTACGACTGCATGGATGTTTGCCTTCTTTCTGCTCTGCGAATGTCGTGTGTGCTTGTATGAGTGCAAGAAAGAGCAAGTTGTTTTTGTATTGTTGCACTAAGGGGGTCTTTTGTCTTGCAGGATTGAGTTCCTCCGGCACATTCGAGACTTTTTCCAGATCATGTTTAAAATCGAGACGCAGAACGCAGACGAGGACGAACGCAAAGGAGGAGAAAAGGTCTTGATGACCTGTGTGGGAGTGGGATACAGCAACATCAGCAGGACTCTCAAATAAAGACCAGCTACGCTTCAGAATGTTCCTCCAAATGGAAGGATTTTGTTTCTTTCCTTAATGTTTTCTTCAGTTTTTGTTTCCTTCTGTAAAAAAATGAACTTTTTAAATAAACATTTGTACAGGGTTTTTTGGAAATACCTCATAAAAAAAGTGCAAAACATTATGACTGACAGTTGAGACAAACAACACCACACTATCACATGACCCTACACAATACCAGATATACCATAGTCTACCTCATCCAGCGGCTTGCAAAAGTGCTCAGCCTTCTTGAAATGTATATGGTGAGTATTCTTTTGCTTCAGTATATTTTCAAAGCCACTGCCCACATTAAAAAGATAAAAACTGAAAAAAATGCTGTTTGCAGAAGTATGCAAACCCCTGTGCTTTGGAAGTTCCAGGTTTACACAAGTAACCACAGACGACACAAAGGTGGCACTTATGTGATCATAATTAAACTGCTACTAGTTGTGAGTGTGGATAAAAAACACCTTTTGTGCGGGCTTTTTTTTTTAACACAAAAAAAAGACAAAGGAGCATTCTGCTTGTTTGCGAAACAAAATTGTTGAAAGCACTGCTGCATCCATCATCAAAAAGTGGAAGATTGATTGTAGCGCCCAGACCCTTACTAGAACAGGCTGTCCTGGGTCTGCTTGCTAAAAATCCAACCGTTACTCCCAATGTCTGTGATGCTTTTTAGCTGGAAACATACACGAGGTCCACAATTTTGAGAGCTGTCCTTTACACAGGCCTCTGGGAGACAAGCAAGAAAGAAGCCATTCCTTAAGAAAGACCATAACAAATTTTTTTGGCCAAATAGGTAGGTGTGGGGTAAAAATACCACTGCCCAGTGCCATGCCTGCCATG
The DNA here is from genome assembly GCA_037974405.1 of Brachyalestes nurse. NCBI lineage: Eukaryota > Metazoa > Chordata > Actinopteri > Characiformes > Alestidae > Brachyalestes > Brachyalestes nurse. Next base: position 9,050,989 of record JBBPCY010000082.1, read on the forward strand.
AAACAGTGGTGGCAGCATCATGCTATGGGCATGCATTTCATCTGTGAAGGCTTTCCAAAAGAGCAGAGGCTGTTCGTTCAGATCACGGAAATTGCTTATTAATACTACAGATTTCAGTAGAACTGCTAGGTCATCATGTGTCTGTTACTTTTTGATATACAGCTCTGGAACAAATAGACCACTGCAATGTTCTTTAAATCAGGATCTGGATGAGTATGACAACCATTCCATGTTGGTGTTTGTTACATACCTACACAAACACCTCATTCTGCTTTATGAGTAACTGATTAGCGATCACCTGAATCACATCTTAATGAGGAAAGTTAATAAGGAACACTGCTGTTATCAACACTCTCCTCTTGTAATGTGACCAGTTGGATGGTGAAACTACTAGAAGTACGTTAAAGGTAATTACTGCCATTTTGCTTGAGTGAACAAGAGATTTGTTTTCTTTGAATTATTCAAGTTCTGTAAACGCTGCATCGTTTCTCTTATTTTGATGTTTTTTTTCCTTTAAAATTATGCTTTAAAGAATATTCTTATTTGGAAATAAGGAGAAATTTTGTCAGCAGTTCTTAAAAACTAAGGCAAATCTGTTCAGTTCAGTACTTGCACCATAAAAGATAAAACCTGAGAAACCGAACATTTTTGCAGTGGTCTCTTATTGTAATCATACAATATTGTAATCATGGACTATATATTTCACACGCTGCCTGTCCTCATCTGATTATTAGTAAATCCAATACTAAACTAAATAGGACATATTTGGACTCTAAACGTGTCTTGGCTGATCACTGCAGGTGATCCATCAACTAGCGGGGAGCAGGGGGAGCTATAGCTTCCCTAGAGCTCCCCTGGAAACCTGATTTGTGAAATTTTTGGGGTGGTCTATAAGATTGATATGATGACCAAATAAATGCCATTTTGGGCATGGGTTTTCTCACCGGTGTAAAATAAGTACAATAAAATTATATTTAGAGCTTATTACTCATGAAAAAACGTAGCCTGCTTGCACGCTAACCACGCCCTCCCCGGTCGGCCGTGGTATAGTTCGCACACTGGTTATAAGGAACTGGAATCACTTAATTTAGGACAAACTTTTATCCTAAGTGTTCACATTGTGAGGAGGGTGTATCTTAAGATCAGTAACCTCTTACATCTTAACCAGTATTAAGAATGACTGCATTAAGAATAACTGAAACTGCAACACGGCGGAGCGTTGAGAGCCGTTGTTGTTTCAGTTCTCAAAACCGAACTGCCAGCTGCAGAGGTTCCTGATGCAACAGATTCAAAACACTTGTACAGCCATGAAAAAAAAGAGACCGCATATTTTTTTTTTCTTCTGGTTATTGCTTTTGCAATCTTCGGGAGTGTGTCTGTGTGAAATGTGCATGTCACTATCGTTTTTATACACTATTGACCATTCAAAATTCCAAACAAAAAATGTTTGAAGAAAATGTACAAATAATTTATATAAATAATGTATTATACCTCATAAATGATAAACTACGCAACACTACATTATTACATTATTTTACAATTGCAACAATTAAAATAGTGATTTTAAGAGCAGAGTGTGTGAATGTGAAACTGAATCAGGAGTGAAGCTGCTGGAATACAGCACATAGAAACGCTGCTCTACAAACACTACTGCACTCACAAC
>JBBPCY010000082.1:9082696-9102217 GCA_037974405.1 Brachyalestes nurse
ATACTAGTTAGGCTTGGTTATAAATTGACTTGAGTGGAGGATATCCCCGTGTTGATGGACTGTACTGCAATGTTACCTGTAAACTTTGTCAATCATAGTCGACAGGAGAAGATCGATCTGCGAATTTTTGAATCGATATCGTATTTTTTGAACGAGAATCGATATTGATCGGTGAATCGTTTTTTTTTTTTTAACCCAGCCCTATATGATCGTGTTTGGTTTGCTCTTATAGCTACAATGAAATGTACTGTTTTGGGCCTAACTTGAACAAATAAAACACATGTCATTTATTTCATTTGCACTTCGCAGTCCTTTGTAACGTTGGTGTTGGCCTGACTGTAAACCCAGAAAAACAATAAAGGCAGAAGTGCGATTGCGAGCACCAGATATATTGTGGAGCCTTAATGTGGAGACGCACACACAAGACATCCCTCCCCATCCTGTCAGGAAGGAAAGGGCGCTGCAAACAACGAAAGGAAAGGAGTGAGTGGAGGCTCATTCCAGCGTAGCAGCACCAGACAAACACAAATAATCCACACACACACACACACACTTCTTTTAGTGTCCAGAGCGCGGTAAACGCTTCGTTAGCTTCCCGAAGGCCGAGATGTTCTGGACAGCTGAGGTTGATCTCAAGCACAAGAGCTTCTAGTGTGAGCAGCATTGCCTTCATATCACTGTGCCCATGAAAGGTGAGTTAACAATACAGATAATCAGAGGCTGGAGGGAGGTATGCAGTGTGTGTGTGTATGAGTGGGTGGGAGAAATTCCTTTCAACATTCCATTTGGACAATACAAGAGGCTCTGACGTTTGTGTGTCAGCCAGGCGGCAAATTAAAAGGGAATGTGGGGGCTCAAGGTATTCATAAAGTGGGGAAAAAACTCTGTTTGCCCTCATTTCAAGCTGTACGTTCGCTCTATAATGACCTGCTCCTTTGCTTTATAGAAAAAGTGTGTTTTGGAGGGTTTTTTTTCAGTGCACTCTCATTCAGTTCAGCTATAGTGTGCTATAGCTCGCTGGCATTGTGTGGTTAACTGTATAAACCGCTATATGGGTTTGATGCTCACTCATATCTGCCTCAAAGGAGTCTTGAGCTTTTTAAATGCAAATTACATAAGCATTCATCCCCAGCAGCTCCTGTGATAAATTGATAAGTAGCAACTTTTCCACAGTGGTGTTTTAAGCTGTTATACTGTAGGTGGTCTTTTTTTATCCATCCACGGCAAGCATTCATATTAATGTAATTCTCATTTACTTGATATGAAGATGTGTGGCTAATCTAGTAGCAGTCTCTAAATATAATTCTTGAAATGTGCTAGAAAGTGGAAAGAAGTTGCGTTCTCACAGTCAGATCTGAGATCATTCATTCCAGCCCAGATCCGTGTAGTTGCATGGGCTACTGCTATTGAGTTTATCATTAATAGAAAGGTCTGCCAGGTTATTCAGATGATTCATTGAGCAAACAAAAAGTTTTGTTTTTAATCTTAAAAAATAGACATAACTGAACAATGTCAAACCAACATTAAAAGATTTCAAACTTTAGATCAATAAACTAGATAAACGGTTTAAAAAAGTGTTAAATATTTTACACCGTGCAGCATGTTGCATTTTAAGGATGCAAGGAAATCGAAAGTTGTTAAAAAAAAAAAAGCTTAGTTTTTATTTTATTTTATAGTTTATTTCAGTTTGCTTTGTATAGACTGGTTTTATGTATTACCAGCTTTTGTTTTATTTCACTGCCTCATTAATGCATATAAATGATGGTGTCTATGAATTTCATACTGTAAGCAGTAAACGAGTTTAAATATGCCTTATAATCATGTATTGAGTTTAATCCCTAGCTGTATCTATTTTAACCTCCCAATCCCCCAAAGTTAGGTCCAGTGTTTAGGCAGTTGAAGTAATAAAATGTAATTAACATATTATTTGTGGTTTGAGGCAAATGTGTGATGATTTAGGCATTTATTCATTTGAATGACAATAATATTTCTTGACTGATTGTCTATGTTTCAGGTAAAGGGAAAATTGATTTATTGCTATAATGGCTTTTTCAAAATGGCATTATACAGGTAATTAGAGTATCATACATGGTATTATACAAGTAATTAGAATTTCAGGTATGTAATTAGAGTATAGAGTATATAGAGTAGATGCTGAAGTATTATACAAGTAATGAGAGTACCATGTAATTAGAGTATCATGCATGTAAGAGCATACGTGTAATTACAGTATTATACATATAATTATTAAGTCTCAAGCGTGCAATTAGACTATCATACATGTAATTAGTGTCATACATGTAAGTATAGTATCATACATGTAAGTAGAACATCATACATGTAATGAGAGTGCCATACAAATAGAGTATTGTATAAGTAATGAGTAACTTACATGTAACATGTAATTATAATACTGTAATTACATATAGTAACAGTATCATACATGTAATTAGTGTAGCGTTAATGCCTAGGTGTCCTATAACTTGCCAAATACTCATTTCGATTTCTAATGGAACAGAGTTTTAGTGTTGATTTCTATTAGTCTATTAATTCTTCCAGCAGAGTGCTGTGTTAGCATTGGTGCATCTTTACCCGTTGATTTGTGCACAGGATGTTCCATGACCTCCCATCTCACTGAGTGCATGAAATGGGTGGGGGGCTGGGGGGGTGTGGAGGTGAGGCACTGTAGGTTATGCTTTTAACTTAATTGTAATCCTGAAGAAACAGCATTAACACGCTGCCTGAATTTACAGAGCTTCTCCTGCACACTAAGAAAATTGGGGGTTGCAACATCTGTGTGACTACGTAAACAACAGCTGGAGCGCTGCCTTATCTGCTTACAATGCCTTCCATATGCACTCCTCTAGTTTTGCTGCTGGTTTCACTCATAAGAGTCACTGACACTGTCACCGATGACAAAAACATGTTCTGATTTCAAATGAATGACTAACTTTCTGTTGAAAATTCTGAGCTTTCTCGAGATCCCCAGTCAGATGATGAGATGATTAATATGTGTTTGATAAAAGGTTATTGCCGTGCAACGTCTTACTTTGCCAAAAGAAAAACCACCCTTGTGGGTTTTTTTTTTTTTTTTACCCCAAAGTGAACCCAGTTCTGAACCTGTCGATAAAGAACGTGAATCAGATCATGTAATTATATTCGAATTTTGCATTTTCAGTGTAACAGTTATGTGTCATTTAAATGTAACATGTAACAAAATGACAAAAAGGGGTTGCATTTCAGAACCCTGTGACCCTGTGGAGTCCTGGTTATAAATTATTCCCCTAAGTCTAAAATAATAAAGTCACAGACACCAAGACTTGGAGAAAGCGTTTGTAAAATATAGCGCATAGAGCTGCCAAACTGGCTGAAGGAAGGAACATTCTGGAATGCTTCTGACACGCTTTGGCCCTAAACGAACCCAATTAGACCTGCTATTGAACGGTTCCCTTGTGATCCATTTGGGGCCTGGCAGTCTGCGGGCTCTAACCTGATTAGATAAATGAAACACTGTTGCTTATGTACAGCACACAAACCAGTTCTGTGGCTGAGGAGCGGAGAAAGATGGCTGCGCTATCCAAGGCCTCTTTGTAGACCCTGAGAGAACAATTAACATAACTGACCGATTTTTGAGAAACATGATTTGGCACGGCGCCCGATCAATAGCGGTCAGTTAAAGATTCATGCAGCCTCAGTATTCTGACCCAGAATGGCCTTCTGTATAAGGTTCCCAGACTAACCTCACCTCAGACACAGTATTTCTATCTATTTCACCACTTAGACTATGACTGCAAAATTAGATCTTTATTTTTTGGGTTTAAAATAGCACAACTTTCTCAAAGAACTAGCAATTATCCCTTTAAATAATGATGTATATTAAAAAAGTTAGCTAGCCTTTGTTTTAAATAAATATTTCATGATGACCAATGACCAATGGTCCAAGATTACTAAGAATAAGACTTTGTGATTTGATGCATGAGGGTTTTAGTGTAACTATTTTCGAACCTTTGCTCAAAGAGGGCAAAGCCAGTGTTTACAACCAGCATCCAGTACTGGTTTATCTAATCAGTTCTTCATTACATGAAGTCAGGCGCAGCTAAAGAAATGAAAGAAATCATGTGAGATTTTTTCATTCAGTACGTTTTTGTAGCTGTATGAGAGGGCAGCTTAAGCTTCATCAGAATGTACTTCACTTTCATTAATCCAACATGAGCCTGAATGCAAAAGTGCATAACCACAGCATGGCCATAAGGTGAATACAGTTTCCAGTTTTCATCGTAAAGTGGCTGCATGTTCCACTCGATGAATGCATATATTACATATATCATATTTAAGTCCTTGACCGTGTAATTCATATACACTGACCACAACATTAAATCCACTGACAGGTGAAGTGAATAACATTGATTATCTCATTACAGTGGTGGCTGTCAAGGTATGGGATATATTAAGGTAGCAATTGAACACAGTTGCTGTGTTAGAAACAGGAAAACCAGGCATACATGTGGGTTTGAGCGACTTCTGACTCGGGGAAAATTGTGAGAGTTAGCCGGCTGGGTTAGAACATCTCCAGTATGGCAGGGGTCTTGCGGGGTGTCAGTACCTACTAAAAGTGGTCCAAGGAAGAACAACAGAACAACTGGTGAACTGAAGTCATCAGCACCCAACACTCAATGATGAGTGATGGCTAGCCTGTGTGCTGTAGAGCTGCTGTAGCATAAATTGCTAAAAAAAAGTGAATGCTACCTATAGTGCCAGATCACAGCCCAGTTTAGGGGTCTTGTGGAGTCCATGCAGAACTGTTTTGGCACCATGGGTGGAACCTATACAGTGTAAGCCAGTGGGTTTGATTGGTACATATCTTATAAGGTCAATGGTAAAAACGTTTCCACTATAACCACTTTGTCTTGTTTGGAGGATAATGAGAATTTTACAGTTACATTTTTAATAGTTTATCCATAGATCTCTGACAAGCAGCGTAGTCTGCTGAAGCCATCTTCCACTGTTTGTTGCTGATATTACTGATACTGATACGACATCAGCGGTATGTTTTACTTGTAAATGATATTTGACTGAACGTGCTTTGGCAATAAATTCACCCGGGCAGTAGCTTGAAATAACATACAGTACATGAGCAGGTGGGCTTCAGACTGGAACTATGAATGGTTCCGTAGGAAAATGGGTTAACTGTGTTAAGTTAATAATGAGTTGATAATGCAGTAAACACTGTGTGTGGTTTGGGATTGTTTAATATAATCGAAGTAACTTGATTTTTTAATATAAATAATACAGACCACCATAAATATAAGTGAGTAAGGCAGAAGTCTAGAATGTTTTTCCCCTGATGTTTCTCAAGCTCTTGGACATAATTATTTCTGTGTGAAGCATCAGGTTGTCTCTAGGGGTTTAGCCTATAGTCTCATAATAAAACAGAGCAGACCTACAGTAGAAAGGAGATTTTCATTCGGACCTTTAAAGTTTTTTAAGTCTTTGATTTTTTTTTTTTTACATTGCATCAACAAAGAATGTTTTTCTTTTTCTTTTAAAATCTCACTGCCGACAGTGAGACCTTACTTTTATAGGGTCAAGTTTGTGAAATGTTTGTAATGGCCCGGATAGCTGAGAGAAAAAGACTTTCACAGGATGTTAGATAGTCTTATGCATACGTGTTTTTTGTTTTTTTTTACTTTAAAAAATTCCTGTGCCACTGTCTGCCAGAGCATTCATATAAAATATTGCAGAGTGAAATAAGATATTCAGGTGGGAAATAGTTATCAATGAGACATGATTTTGTTTATTAGATTGTGAAAGGTAGGTGTTTTAAAAAGAAGATGGGAGTCGGAGCAAAGGTGGACTGCAGAAACAGGTAACAAAAAACGCAAAACATAAAAATGATGAAAAAATAGTTTGTGTTTATTTTCTGTACTTTTTGAAACACCATTCCGGTTTTTGGAAGGAGGAATGTTTGTGCATTTTTGGTTTTTTAAGGCATAGATGAGTTGAAATCATCGTTTAGCAGCTTGCTAATGTTACTAGCAAGACATGCACAAAGGAGTGTGAGTGTGAGTGTGAGTGTGAGTGTGAGTGTGAGTGTGAGTGTGAGTGTGAGTGTGAGTGTGAGTGTGAGTGTGAGTCTCCACATGTCAGCCTTCAACAGCTGATGCCTCACAGCATGGTAGAAACAGCGCAAATACTGATGAACCCTGAACAACCTTTCAAGTGTTAACAGAAACCATGGCTTACCAATTAACAGAGCTGAGATACGTGTGCGTACAGGGACTGTGCTTAAAGTGACCAATGGCAGGAAATAAAGTAAAAGTTGACTTTAAATAGTATCACAATTAGACTTAATGTCGGGGGAGGGGGGGTGTCATGGATGATCTTAGCCTTGAGGAGACTGCTTGGCAATTTCAAAAATCTATTTTACATCATTTGAAAATTTCATAAAAATCCTAAAAATGTTTTATCTTAATCCCTTGTTGGCCCAACCAACCCAAACTGTAATTAATTATGGAAATATATAAATATATTTATGCACTATAGCTACAACTCTAGTTTTCTAAAGAGCATAAAGACTGTGAGCAGGAATCTCAACCTAGTTTGAAAAATTGGAGGAGACAGTGAGGAATCCTCAGGAGATTCATCCTGAAAAACCCACACTCGCACACAGCTAGACAAGCGCAGCTGCTGAGGAAACACACATTACCAGAGACCTTATGAAAGCAAAGGAAGTAGCCGGTGTCATTTTTGTTTTAGAACGACGTCCTTGTTCTGGTCAGCTTTGCGGAATAAACAGCACAGTAAGAGACGTGTGAACAACAGTAGAAGCTTAAGCAGCAGATGAATCCCAGTCTGTATTCGTGTAGTGATTTCATGCTCTGTGAGAGGAGCAGTAGGTGAGGGTTGCAGCTAGGAGTGGGCGATACAGCAAAAATATAACATCACCATGCCTCGCTATATTTTGCTCCGTGAGGTTTAATAGTTCAGACGGACTCTAGACTTAATAATAAAAAATGCAGCAGTACCATGTAAAAACGCTGTAAAGTGTTTTTTTATTGTCTACTGTCATTGTGTGGATTTAAAGTATATATTATATGTAAAATGTGTATATAAAGTGTGTGTGTGTGTGTATAGAAGGTAGGTGTGGCTTAAATGTATGAGATCTTGTATGGGGTTTACTTATTGATCACATGGATATGATGTGTAGTTACTGAACTACACAGACACCTTTTTGATACTCTGTCTGTACCGTTAAAATAATTCAGTCAGTACAAATGTCAGTACCCTGTCCTGCTCAGGTGGTATAGCATTGTGGGTAATACCAATGCTCTCAATGCAACAGACCCTAGTTTGATTCCCTGTATGGACTAGGACACCATGCTAAACCATGCTTTGTTTTCGTAAATCTGCAATGTAACATTGTAGTTGCTGTGGGTAAGAGGTTCTCCCAAATGTGAATGTGCTCCTCACAGAAGGCTGAATCTGTGAATTCTGCTTTTTTTAAGCTTTTATTGAATCCTGTTATTTTTAATAATACTACATGAACGATAAAAATAATAAAGTAGTTTAATAATTTCATTTGGACCTCTAACTTTCCCCGTGCTCTCTGCTGCACTGTGCGTCTGGGCTACAACCCACTTTCACCAGACGAGTCTTTTTCATTAGGTCCATTAGCTGTAAAAAAAAAAAAAAACACAGGGCTACATGTAAAACAGCTCCCACAAGCGGAGGGGGATTTTTGACATTCTAGTGTTATTGAATGTCAAGGAGGTCATCAGTGAGTGTGTGTACTGTAGGCTTGGGAATTCCCACAGATGTTATGATACTGCATTATCATGATATTGGGCCGCAATACAGTGTTAAATGTGGTTTTGGCCCATCTTGTGGATCTTAAGTATATCAAATAAGCATTTTTGGTTGATTTGGCTGGATTTCAAATGCACGCATTGGCATAGATGCATGCTTAAAGGCTGGATGGCTTTTCTGGTCTGTGAGTGCTGTAAATATCACGTCTGGTTGAAAAGGGTCTCTTTACTAATGAAGCTGTAGATGATCCTGGTCAGGCGGAGTGAGCGTTAGTCGTTTATGACTGTGGTGGATGAGTGTGCTTTTACTGTCACTGCTTGTGTGGGATGCACCGTTTCTGATGTGTAGCTCTTGACATTGTTGGAGATGGGTGGAGAGAGCAGTGTAGTGTGTGTGTGTGTGTGTGTGTGTGTGTGTGTGTTCAGACAGATGATTGCCCCATGTCTGAGAGCAAGACCCCTAGAGTATTGTGAAGTGCCTGAACATCTGTAAAAACACCCAGTGTCCATCTCTCAAACATGCATACACATATACACACTGCCCCGCCTCTTTCTAGCTCTAAATAGATAATGGAAGTGCATTATGAAGCACTAATATAATTTTTCCTGTGAGATAAGTGATGTGGTCTACAGCTGCACTGGCCCACACACACACATGCATCACCATCTTCTACACAGCCGCTATGTGCTAATATGCTAATGCTAATGGTTTCCCCTGTTCGTTGCAGTGAAATAAAAAGAAAGTTTCCAGCTTGCATTTATTCATTTAGCCCATTCTCATCTTCTGCACTGCTCCATTCCAGTCCAATTCCAAACCCCCCATGTAGAAGGTTAAGCAAATTCAGCCTCTTCCATTTACGTCTTGGGGGGGAAATGGACGTCTCCTATCTTCATCACATCTCATTCTAGATGCGCCGGGGCCGTTTTAATGGGGGTCAGAGGTCGCTCTCGTATGAGTGAGCTCTAATTGCCTGGCTGTCGCTGGCTCGAGCTGTTCCTTCCTCTGCAAAGTGGCAGTCCCTCTTCATCACAAGCGAACAGTAATGTTTGTATGACGTTTTGAGAGAGACTGTCGCTGGTAAATGAGGTCTGCGCCTTTTCCAGTTTTCTAGCTTGAACACTCAGAACCATTTGGTTTCTGATTATTTGATCTGATTTAAATGGAAAACCTGTAAATGGTAAAATGGTAAATAGAAGCAAAGACCAACATAAACAAAAATCTGAACAGTTAAATTGTTTGGTCTGTTTTTTTTCCTCTCTCCCCACTCCGGAGTGGAGCTACACTGGTCACCTTTTGGTGTCTAGTTAGCTAGTTCAGACCTGTCATACGCCTCCACTCTGGCTCTCTCTCTCTCTCGCTCTCTCACACACACACACACACACACACACACACTGCGATCTTTAACTGCGGTGAGACGCGCCAGACACTAACAGTGTGGGAAAGTAGTGTTTTCTCAAAAGGGGTTTTGTGTGTGTGCTTGTTGATGCCAATGTTGGCTGGCTCTTTCTGCTAAAGCCTCAGGGTGTGTGTTTACTTCTTTCTCGTTCTGTGCACACACACACACACACACACACAGACACACACAAACCCCTCATAGCAGAGTTTCACCGCTGCCCCGTCTTCATCAGGTGAGCTTTTGAAAGCAAATCTGACAGTTGGTTGTCGTTTTAATCAGCAGTTTGTGGAAGTAGTGATTAATTGCTGGAGAGAATATATATGACAACATGTGTGTGTGTGTATATATGGGTGTGTGTGTCTGAGTGTTGCCGTCAGACAGATGTATGGGAGCTCATGTGTGAAATCTCAGCGGCCCACCAGAGTGAGAAGCGTTCGTGTGCCACATGCCGAAATTCTGCCACACTTAACACACACGTGTGTGTGTGTGCGTGTGTGTGTGTGCTCCTGAGTGCATGTGTTTGTGTGTACATCCAGACTATGTAGGAAAAACAACAGGACCAACAAAAAATCTAATTTTGTTTTGTAAAGTGCCAAACCACGAGTAGTGTGATGATGATGATGATGATGATAATAATAATAATAATAATAATAGCGTATTATTTTATTTAGGTAGCCACCGTTACTGTTAGTCTTAGGTTTAGGGTTACATTATTGTTACATATAAACACAGACATATCCTTGCAGTCAGAGCAAAAACATCTCCAAAATAGTAACTTTACTGAAAAGTTATGTAAATTACTATAAAGAGTTTTTTTTTTAAAGTAATTGTGGATAATTTGATCTGTCACAAATATATGTATTTTTATATATAGACACTTACATGTAACATTAAACATGATCCTGTAGCTCAAAGCATATTCGACCTTGATTACAATATTATGGCTCTTTTAACCTTGGCCGTTTAACAGTCATCAGAATCCTGTGCCTCAGGCACACTTAACCTTGAATCCCATGGCTCACACGTTTAACCTTAATTGGAGTCTAGTAGCTTGAGCATGTTCAACCTTGAATGGAATACAATGGATCGAACACATTTAAAGCTACAGAAGGTAACCTGTATGAATAATTTTTCAAAAACTATCTCTAAATCCTGTCAGGATAATATATTTTATATTATCTTTGCGTCTCTGTGTGTTTGCGGTCATAGCATAAGCAGTAGCGTGATCAAGTTTTCACATCCTGATTCTGACAGAGTATCAGGGACTGCTTATACACAGCCTGTGGTCTGGTTAGCCAGATTTAGCCACATTTGCACCAAGTTTCTACAAAGTGTAGCTGGGCAAAGTCACTGTAAATCATTATGTGTAGCTGTGTAGAGTTTAGTTCATGTTTCACTCATGGATAGAGAAATAAATCGGATATCAAATTCTACGGCGGGCAGAGACTGGAGCTCAGAGGAAAGAGAGACCTGGAAGTTGTACTCCTTCACATTTTTAAGCCAAGTCCACTCACTTCTTAAAGCCACTGATTGAAGCCCTAACCCTGCATGGAATCCAATGACTTGAGTGCATTAAGCCTCAATCTGCCGCTACAACTGGAAACAGGCTCATAACTGTGTAGCCTGTGTCACAGAGAAGCCTGTTTTCTCACTGAGACATAAAACCCCCCACATGTGTACTGTAGACCACCAAACCGCAGATTTTGAAATTCAGGTCAGAATCGTTGCATCACTGTATGTGACCTAACACCCTGACACCATACAGTACTGTGCAGAAGTCTATACAGACTGTTCAAGTCATTTTTCTCAGCTGGTGTCTTAAGTTAGCATAAGAATAAATGCAGGCAAACAAGAAAGCAGTAATCTGAGCTGGTAAGAAGAACACAGGTTTGGTTCTAGATTTCTTCTCCATTCCTCCAGTCGTTGTTTAGATTTGTGAAATTCCAGCAGCAGCTCCTGATTTAATGTAATGTTTTACAAGTACAACACGCAGTGAAGTGTATCCTGAACCGCTCCTTTTATGACTGTGGCACATTATCAAAATAAGTACAATTTGAAATTAAGAAAAACTGACTCTCTCTCTCTCTCTCTCTCTCTCTCTCTCTCTCTAGCTCCATCTGGCCGCGCTGGCGTCTCTGAAGGGCGACGTGGTCGAGCTCAACAAGAGGCTTCTGCAGAGCGAGAGAGAACGAGACACACTGGAGAAAAGACTGGCCAAAGCACAGGTCAGCAAACACACACACACACACACACACACACAGCTCAGCACTGCAAATGTGCAGTAATACTCCGCCTTTAATCCTTTTAAACTCTTAGGCCCTTTAGTTTGGCACTCTCATAACTACATAAACAAATCATGTTTTCATTTTTTAAAAACTTCGGGGGGTTCGTTTTGGTTCTGAAGGATCTTGAAATCTGACACTTGGAACATGGCAGTTTTCTCTCTTTTTGCTTGTGCATGCAGTTTTATGTGTAATGTTTGCAGATTTGCATTTTGCACGTGTGTGTGCGTGCGTGCGTGCGTGCGTGCGTGCGCTGGCATGCAGCCAACCTGTTAGTCCACAGTGATTGCATGCATATGTCCCACACTGTCATCTGAGTTGAGTGTTACGCTCATCACACCACGCAGCCTCTGGCGTGTCCTCCAGCAGTCCTGAATCTAACGCTCAGCTGAGACTGGACACATCCCTTTGCTCCAGTGGACTGATGATGTGCTACAGATCTTAACAGCTGGCTCCAAAGCACCATGGGAAATGTAGTCATCCAGTTGACTTAGGCTGCATTATTTGACCTTGAGATAAAGTGAAAGAGGTGTGAGGTACATCCAGAAAGGAAATGTGTATTATACTAAATGTGTATTATATTAACATTATTATACTCATGTATGAATATTTACTGGTCTTTTATGCTATGAGATTTTGTCATTTTTATTATTCACATCATGTAAAGGGAGGTCAAGCAGGATCTCATAAAGTAAAAGCTAACGATAGCGTTGCTGGTGTTATCAGTGGACTTTGTGATACAGGAATTTAGGACAGTGCAGTGGAATTGTCCCTCAACAAGGTCTACCCCCAATGCCCATCCCCCAAAACCTGCCCTAAATTCCAGTATCACAAAGTCAGTTGATAACACAAGCCATGCTAAATTGTAACCATCCTAGGCTTGTTTTCTGTCAGGCAGTCTTTGAGACACTGCATAGGTTTAGAAATTCCAACTCAAACTTATCCTAAGAAATGTTTAGGACTGACCCCAGACATTCTCGTTACAACATCCCTTCTGGCCCTGCAAAAATAAATAAGGATTAGTTGTTCTTCACAAAAGATGTAAAAATGAAAATGAAGTACAAGCTTTTGACATGACAGTGACTGGGAATACAATGTAATACAGCAACCAAAATAAGCTAAAATTCAACCAAATTAAGCCACTTGTATAGAAAATGCTAATTTAGATTTGCATCAAGTTTAGGTTCATTGACTTTAGTCTCCATATGTGTACATCTACATCCTCATAAATTTGTGAAAGGTGTCAGTCAACATATTGATGGTTTTCACAACCCAACAAAACAGCTGGCAGCTGTTGACTGAAATTTATGTTCCCTCCAAACCCACATATCATCAGGACCACCTATAATAACCTGATGCGGTTTAATCTTGGCTTAATTTGTATTGGCAATGAGTGCTGCTCACTGAGCAAATTAGCAATATCTTCATTTCACTATATGACACACTGGTTGTCATATTCTGCCAGAGCTCGTTTCAGTTTGGTCAGAAAAGCTGACAGAACCGAGTCCCCAGTGGAACTTGATTGTGGAATGAGATTGTTCTCTCCATATGTTTGGAAATGGAAAAAGCTCAGTAACTGTGCCAGCTCTTCCCTCCCTCTCTATTCTCTGTAGTAGTTAGGAGAGCCTCAGCCTCCTTTGTGTAAATGTGTGTGTGAGAGCGAGATCTACAGAATCTGTTCTGCATTTACTGCTCCTGTCATTTATTTGTTGAGGTATTTAATGTCGCTTTTTGTGTTGTTTTTGTCATTAGCTATTCAAATTTGGAGAAGCCTGAGTTTCATCTGAGGCTTTTGATGTACCACATAACACACAACACACACCAAAATGGAACCATGGACTGGGTTGCTTGTTTGTGGGCCTCAGCCTGGTCATTTCTGACCACTTTTGCATAAAATACCTTTGTGTTTTGTCATCGATAGCAGCATTAAATATTACATATTCAAATACAGCACTCAATAAACCATTGTTTACACTATAATAAGATATTAGTTTAAAATGTAAAATTTATATTTGTTTCAAAGTAAAAGTTAAAAAAGAATATGCCTAACAAAAGGCACTATTCCATAGGTAAATAGCAACTGTACTATACATAAACCGTACTGCTGTGGCACGGAAGTTGTAGCATGCATTGATTTTCCATTGTAATTTAGCCTAGTAACTGTGTTGCTGATGTGTCAGCAGCACGATGGTGAGGTAAAACTATAGTGTGTCTCTCAGACGCTTTTGTCAATGTTATTTGGCCGTGCAATGAATACCTAACTCATTACTGATGGCTTGGTACGCCTTTGCGTTTTTAAAGATAAATTTGCTAGCATCATAGAAAACTCCCACTGATATTTATCTTCAACCCAAACAGTAGTACCTGTATTTTGTCAATATGCCAGTTGTTGGTTTGTATTGCCAACAATGGCCTCTTTTTGTTGTCATGATAACATTTCCACCAGTCAAACAGCAGTGCTGCGGTCAGCTCAGCTGCAGCCCACTTTCGGCCCTGCCATCGAGTACGGGTACGCCTCAGGTACTTTGATTATTAACCTTCTCGTGCCAGCCTCCTAACAGCATGGACACTTTGAAGGAACTTATTTAACCATGTGGATTAGCAGTTGTGATGCCAAGTCCCTAATGTAAGTAATGCAGCAAAGCAGAAAGTAGCCATTCCGCTGGCAGGGCTACATCTCCATAAGGCTGCCTCGGTCTGTAGCATTAGATCTAACTGTCGTAAGAGCTGAAACAAAGCTGAAATCATGAACATCTTGTTTTAGACGTGGGAAACATTTCTGTAATTGAGGATAAAAGAAAAGGTGTATGTCATGAGTGTGAATTTTTAGTTTCGTTAAATAAAAATTTGCCTAGTGTAGTCAGTTCAGTGGCAGAATTCAGTACTTTTCCCTCTACACAAAAGACTAAATGATGCTATTGCCTTGATTTAGTGTGATGAACTGTATTTCGACGTTATTCCTGGCTTGGCTGGCATTAGAGTAACACAGTGTATCTGTGGTCTTCAGGGTCTTTATTTCTACATGCTTACCACTTGCTTCTCCAGACTCAGATCCACCAGGAGATAACTGTTGAATGACAAAGGCACCCAGTGATTGTGAGAGCTCATGCAGAACTTAATGAACAAGTCCCTCATTTTCCAGACAGACAGAGGTCATTAGGAATGCACTGACTCTGGTCATTATTGACTACTCAGAGGTCGAACAAGTGACCTTTTTCAAGCCTGTGTGTGTACATTGTTTACTTAACACTGACAATTATGTTATTGTGCTTTAATGCAGGTTTTTAAAAAATCAGTTTATTTTGAATGTAATGGGAGCGCTGTACGTGTTGGCTGGTTTTTGCATTACTTTTATCCATATAATATTATATAATATGGACAAAAGTAATGGGGTGCCTGAGCATTACACCAAAAGAGACTGCATTCAAATACACAGACTTTCATGTGGAGTTGCAGCTTAAGGCTGCTACAGTGGTTCCGCCCCCATGCTCTGGACTCTAAACATGTTTATCTATAAAATACTAGATAAAATGTGAATTCAAACTCCACAGTTTGATTGATCTCCAGGAGACCTTTCCAATGAGCCCTAATTTGTATTTTTAGCCCGAGTAGATCAGGGGTTATTCCCCGAAAATCGTTCACCTCGCCGCCGTGTCCCAATATTTTTGACCAGCGACCTTCCGAGTTGCATATCTCGACGGGGAATTTAAATAAAGAGGCGAATGCGGGTTTAACGTTACATTTTCATTAAGGGTAATGCATTAAACTGAGTTTAAAATGAAATTGAAGTGTTCTGGGAGCATGTTTGGGGGCATATTTAGGGTTTACACTACAAAAATAGGCATTTTTAGGCATTTTTTTAACCAAAACACAACAATGTGGTTTTTCCATTATACGAGGGTGCTCTTGGAACATAATCCCCGCGAAAAGCGAGGGATTACTGTATATTTCAATTAAAAGTTTAATATTTACAAGTATTAATAGCATATACAGATACATTTTTAAAAACTGAAAAGAAAAATATATATGTCACGCTGGGGCTGGCTTCGCCCAGGCAAGAGGCACAAACGCAGACACAGACGCAGGTACAAAATAAACAGGCACGATGGCCGAAAAAAGGCAAACACAAAGAAACCTGCACGAATGCCAAACCAAGGAGAATGTGATGGTGAACAGACAAAGAACTAGAACTGAAAGCAGGCTTTTATCCTAAACACAAACTCAAAACAGCTGAAACATTTAGTGTTTCATTCCTGACCAGCTGAGCACCCTTTATTCAGTGTGGCCAGGAATGACACATCCCCAGTCAGGCTAAAAGTCCTTATCCTACAGTAGCCCCTAGTGGCTGCTGACTGGGAGTGGGACAGACCCCCCCCCACAAGGGCACCACTCCAGGGCTCCCAAAAGGGCCACCAGGCCCAAAAACAAAAGGAGGGGGGGGGAGGTGGAAAAATCTAAAGGTCACCCCTCGAGGGCCCTTCCCCACACCGTCCAGGGCGAGGCCCCCCTATGTCCGACCCACACCTCGGGGGCCCCCTCAGAGGTGGATCCCTTCTTGGAGGGCTTCACTCAAAGGCCCTTTCCCATCTTGTCCAGGGTGAGGCCCCCCTCAGTTCGGTCAACTTCTCGGAGGTCCCTATAATGCCCCCCAAAAAATATCTGGGGGAGACGCACGGGTCTTTGGCGGGACCCCGCCTTGAAACCCCCCAAAAGGCGGCCCAGGACCCATCCTGGAACCGGGGCCTCAGGAGCAGGGATCACGGCTGGAACCGGGGCCTCAGGAGCAGGGACCACAGCTGGAACTTGGGCCTCAGGAGCAGGGACCACAGAGGGAACCGGGGCCTCTGGAGCGCAGCAGGCCTCTGGAGCCTCTGAAGTGCCATGAGCAGGGGCCTCTGGAGCCTCTTGAGTGCCGTGGGCAGGGGCCTCTGGAGTGGCGCAGGCACGGGCCTCTGGAGTGCAGCGGGCCTCTGGAGCGCCACAGGCAGGGGCCTCTGGAGCGCAGCGGGCTTCTGGAGTGGCGCAGGCAGGGGCCTCTGGAATGCAGCGGGCCTCTGGAGAGCCACAGACCTAATGACCATGAGCTTCTGGAGAGCTGCAGGCAGGAGCCTCTGGAGAGCCACAGACCTCACGACCCTGAGCCTCTGGGACTGGAACCACAGCCTGGAACACTGGTGCGGGAACCGGCATGGGGACCGCAGCCTGGGGGACCGGTACGGAAACCGGCTCAGGAGCCCTAGCCTGGGAGCCTCTGGAATCGGGGGCTGCTTTCGTCGTGGGGCTGGCTTGGGAGGCTCCGGCAGCCTTAGGGCTGGTGTCGGAGGCCGAAGCCAGCTTCTGGGAGCTGGGATTGGAGGCCGAAGCAGGCACGGGGCCGGCCTTGGAGGGTTGAGGCTTCTGGGAGTGAGGCTGGGAGGCTGAGGCTGTGGTGAGGCTTGTGATGGAGGCAGAAGCCATCTTGGTGCTGGGACTGGAGGCTTCAGCTGCCTCAGGGCCGGCGTAGGAGGATGCAGCCGTCTGGGAGCCGGAACAGGGGCTTCTTGGCCCAGGGGCTCAGCGGTGGCTTGACGCTGCGGCGGCGTGATGCTCATCGGCTCTGCTGTGGTGGCTTGGCTCAGCGGCTCTGCTGTGGCGGCTGGGCTCAGCAGCTCTGCTGCAGTGACTTGGCTCTCCGACTCGGCAGCAGCTTGATCCTGGTTGGCCACCATGTTGGCGACCAGCCCCTCGAGCTACTCCAGCTGTGCCCACAGCGCTTCGAGGCTCGGATTAAACTCCTCTGAGGCCACGATGGATGAGAGGCTCGGCTGCTCAGCCCTCTGAAGCAGCAGGCTAGGTTGCTCAGAGGTTGTTTTGGGCTGCTTCTTTTAACCGCCACCTCCATGTTGGTCGAGGGGCTAGCCAGTTAGCCATGTCAATGGCTATCCGCTCCTGGGAGAGAGCGGCGAGCTCAGCCAGGAGCCACTCCCCCATCTGGGGCTCGCACGCTACTCTCTCCTCGTCTGCTGTGCCATAGTTGGTCTGTTCATCTGTCACGCTGAGGCTGGCTTCGCCCAGGCAAGAGGCACAAACGCAGACTTGCATGTTTGAAATGTCTTAGCTTTTATTTAAAGGTACAAAATAAACAGGCATGATGGCTGAAAAAGCAAACACAAAGAAAGCTGCACAAATGCCAAACCAAGGAGAATGTGATGGTGAACAGACAAAGAACTAGAACTGAAGGTAGGCTTTTATCCTAAACACAAACTCAAAACAGCTGAATATATTTAGCGTTTCATTCCTGACCAGCTCAGCACCCTTTACTCAGCCTGGCCAGGATTGACGTCACACCCCCAGTCAGGCTTGTATCTGTATATGACAATAAAACTTGAAACTAGAAACTTGAATGGAATGTTAACACCACATAAGGTTAACTGGCACCATATAAGGTTAACTGGGGCATTTCAGAATGCAAATTCATCTAAGCATGCTCGAGCACGGTGATTTAGAAGGTGTGGGATTTATCATTGCTGAGTACTTACTGGTGTGCGTAAGACTACCCAGCGAACGTTTGATAAACCTCACTTTTTCTGTTCTTATGCACATTCTAAATTTCACTCATACGATAGAATTTAGAATCATTTCTACGCACTCTTGATAAATGAGGCCCCTGGAGCCTATCCTGGGGTCTACAGCTGCGAGGCAGGCACTCACCCTGGGCAGGGCACTAGACCACCGCAGGGCACACACACACACACACACACGATAAAACAAACATTTTTCTACCTTTGTCTTGTAACATGTCCATGCTAACAGGGGGAGTATTTGATGAGCACATCGTTGTTGTTCAAAGAGATCTCATGTTGGTTCAAAAACTCTTTAAAATTGTTTTTGGTGTGTATTTTACCATGGAAGGGGTAACAGGTTTTACCACCTCCAGTTGTAATACATTAATATAAAAATGAAGAAATATAGGAGTAGATATTCATTGTGGATGCATTCTATCTCTCCACTGAAGAGAAAAAATATATATGGCTAGGATGTCATGATGTCAAAGGGCAAAGTGAAGTAGCCCTTCACAGCGGACAGCCATTTTACATCACTCAAAATGATCAGTATAACGATGGAAAGTGTAACATACATGATTAAATTATTTAAACTGCAAAATGCCATGTTAATTACTTTAAGAATATATGTTTGTGCTTTAGTTTTGCATTATTTAATCACTTCATACAATTTAAGATGATCAGGCTATGGGCTATGTCAGCATCCCCCACAACAAAAATGATAGCAATGTAAATATAAAACATATCCTAAATCCAGTATAAATCTACTGATACATTCATGCATTTATACATTTATAAAAAGTTTGATTTGTTAATAAACAAATGGTCAAACTGACTGTTATGACCATTCAGTAGTTACTGAAAAAGTTATTAGCTTTAATTAATGAGTTAAGTGCACATAATAAATAAATGCAATTTTCCTTTTGTTAAATACATTTAACTTTTTACTTAGTTTTTAGATTTTAGTAATTTAGTCAATATAGTCCCTGAATATAACTACAAAAACAAGCAACTGCATACATGTGATCTTAATTCCTTCATTAATTTTAAATAACAATACTATAATCTGTATCACTGTGGTAAGAGGTTCACATTTTTCAATAACCTTAGAAATTGTTCTCTTATTTCTTTTGTTCTTACTCCATAAATAATTGGGTTGAAACAACTTGGGAAAAGTACGTACATTGTACTTATAAAAATACGGCTATTAGGAGAAAAATTATTTTGGATTCTATACGACAAAAAAGCCAAATATTAAACTTACAGTGATAACAATTATATGTGTGACACAAGTATTAAGAGCCTTCAAGTGGGATTTTCCTGATTTTAAGACAGAAACAAATATTATTACATAAGATATACCAATAAAAACAAAATCTGCAGTTGGTATTAGAAAAACAGTTAAAAGTCCTACCAAGTTGTTAATCGAAATATCTCCACATGCCAGCTGAACCAGTGCCATATGTTCACAAAAACAGTGAGCTATCTCATTTTT
>JBBPCY010000082.1:9128342-9146916 GCA_037974405.1 Brachyalestes nurse
AACGGTTTTTAAGCTTTTTCCTCCTGGATCAATAAAGTTTTCTGATTCTGATGACTTCTTTCTCCTTGCTGCTGCCGCTTGAAGCGTCTGTGGGGCGCCTTATAGTCCGGAAATTACGGTATCTAACGTGCAGCGTCACGTGATCTCAATCGCGATTAAGACAATAAACCAAAATCTCTATCGGTTGACAAAATTCTACCGGTTGGTCGTGTCTACCGGTATATCGCCCACCCTTACTGACCCCCTTTCTTTTCATCCCCTCTCTTTCTCTCTCTCTCTCTCTCTCCCTGGGTTTCTTCAACTATTTGTTTTTTGTCCACACACACACACACACACACACTCACACTTATACATCAGCTCCTTTTAGAATTGTATGTGACTGCATGTGTATCTTGTCACAAGCTCTACAGAGGAAATGATTGAGAGTTCAAGAGTTTGGTAACATCCTCAACACCCTCCTAATGCAACACCTCTGCTACATTACATTCGTTCTAACTGATCAAACTTCACAAAAACTGAACACAGTGGTAGTCATCACCAATCTCACCAGGATGCAAATTCATGGCCAGACTTCAAACAGTAATGTAACTTCAGAGCCTCTTATTGCAAAAACATGCTGTTTGTGCTCTTTACATGTGTGTACATTTCTTGTTGAATGGATAATTAGTCCAAAATGACCTGGAGTAGAAATGCCATGATCATGACATTTTCGTGAGTTAATTTCCAGATAAATAATTGACAGTGGCCATGCTGGCCATGCTATCTATCAATGAACATTAAAGGTGTTAACAAACATCAAATAAACAAACATTACTCACTGCTGCCCTCTAAAGATGTTATTAACATCCAATAAACAAACATTACTCACTGCTGCCCTCTAAAGATGTTATTAACATCAGATAAACAAACATTACTCACTGCTGCCCTCTAAAGATGTTATTAACATCAGATAAACAAACATTACTCACTGCTTTCTGCTAAAATTGATCTTGGACTTTTTTAAACTATGTGTTTGTGTGAAACAGATGACTGTCTGCACATCCTGAAATGTACGTTGTGCACATCCTCCATAATTAACGCGAAGTGTGTGTTTGAACAAACTGTGACAACAGCCAATTATGCAGGGGATGTTAGTATATCCTGGCCCTTGAAGTGTTATTACCTCAGTCAGAACATTTGTTTTCTTAAGACTCATGACGTGCCTCAGTAAATTAATCTTCATACATTTGCCACAACCTAGCTGAAAAAGGCACCCAGTACACATTCTGTTTCCACAACAGTGAAAAATAATAATAGAATAATCAAAGGTGTTCATGTAATAATTGTGAGGTGCTGGTTTTCATACAGCTGCAGTGGCACACTTATAAAAGCTTATGGTGACATAGTTTACTATCATAGCACCCCCCAAACTGCTTCATGCAGGATTTCCTATAGAAAGTTAATTGGTCTGTAGTGTCTAAAGAATGGCGGGATGGTGTCACCCTCCTTTCTCTCTCTCTCTCTCTCTCTCTCTCTCTCTCTCTCTCTTTCTCTCTCTCATTCTCTTTTTCTACAAAGCATGTTTGCTCATCTGTCTGTGTCGAGTTTAATAACTAAACCCATTTATCAGGGAGAGAGAAGGAGGTGCACTTTCTGCTTAACCTAGACATACTAGCAAACTCCATATAAATGTATGTGTGTGTGTGTGTGTATGCTCTCGCCAGTGTGTTTATCCTAAATACTCTTCTGTGTATTGTCATATCTCTCTCTCTCTCTCTCTCTCTCTCTCTCTCTCTCTCTCTCTCTCTCTCTCTCTCTCTCTAATGGAAGTGTCTCTGGATGTATTTCCCCTGAAAGATTAAATCACTGGCGATGTTTCTGCCTTTCCTCCAGCACAGTGGAGCAGAGAGCGATAAGCTGTCTAACATTTGAACAAATGATGGAATAACAAACCGCTTCATGACCTGAACATACTTTATGCTCGGCCTATAAATCAGAAGTGTTTGCCCAGCGCCCCCTTGTGACTAAATGCTGTTAATATTACGAGGGAAATGTGGAAACATGACTGAGGGAAATGTGGAAACATGACTAATGAATCTAGCTCTTTCTGTTGTTCTCTTTGTCTGTCTGGAAGAGAGGGTACGCTACTGCCTCTTTTTTCTCTGATACTGATACTTAAACCTGGGATGATGGCCAGTACTGATAACCGTGTTGTACTAATACCGATCTAGTTTAAACTGAATTGTAGTTTAAGAAGGATCTATATCTGTCCGTGTCTATCCATTTATCTATCTATGTGTCTATGCATGTGTCTATCTATCTGCATTGTCTTTCTGACTGACTGACTGTCTGTCTATCCATCTATCTGTATGTCTGTCCGACTGTCTGACTGTCAGTCTGTCTACGTGGAAAAAGCACTTTAATGTTTTACGCATAAATCAATAACATCTGATTTACCTTCACTTTGCAATTATACTATTTGAATTGCTCCACAAGATCGTTTGCATTGCGTGATTTCATGAAACTGTGTATGTATAGAAGAAGAAAATGGACAGTAAAAAGCTTCTGAATGTTCCTCTCCTCCAGGGTTTCTTATTTTAGTTATATGTTGCTCAGATGTGGTGCTGACTTTGGCTCTTCTCCTCAGGACTCTGGAGATTCTTTAGGCGTTAATGTGTCTGAACTGAGAAGCCTCAGTGACAGCGACCTGGCCGCAGAGCTCACAAACGCTCTACGGAGGTGAGAGAACACGCCTGAGCGTGCACACACACACACACACACACACACACACACATACAGCCCAACAAATATATAGCTCAGAATCTTGCTCAGTACTTTAAGGAGAGAATCTTGCTTTAAGAGTAAAACCACTTACTCTTTCTCCTTGGATCTGTTCCGGCAAACTCCTCTTTAGAATAAAACATTGAATTTTGTGGTGATAAGTGGCTGTGTATATGTGAGTGCATGTGTGTGATGCTTGCCTCTATATGTTACCAGTCAAAACATACTTAGGTTAAAGTAATCTAAGCTACATACATGTATACAGTGAGAAGAAACGGTGTGGCTTCAGATTTTTACCGAGTACAAAAAGACAAATAAAATACACATAAATGATGTATATCATCTCTAAACTAGAAGTAAAAGTGTGCAATTTAGTACAAGGATGTGCAATATAATACAAAGTAATTTTGAACACGCAAAACTACTAGACACACCCAAGACTTATAATTTGACTTGGGATGTTTGTGTAAATGCTTAAATTTTGTTACTAAAAAAAGTATAAACAGCTACTTAATTAGATACCTTGTGTGAAGTCAGATAGGTTTGTCATTTCAGACATATACACAGTAAACAGTGAAACAAAACATTGTTCCTCCGACACAAAGTGTCTGCGCTCTCCCCGTCTTATTTTTATTGATGTTTTTCAGGGAGAAGAAGCTGAAGAGTCGCGTGCAGGAGCTGGTGGCAGCACTGGAGCGACTGACCAAGAGCAGCGAGGTTCGACACCAGCAGAGCGCAGAGTTTGTCAATGACCTCAAACGAGCCAACAGGTAACACTCCATACACTCCTGGGTAAAGTGTATGGGATAGAATGGGATAAAGCCGAATAAATCAGCTGAAGACTTATAAGCTTCTATCATCGTAAAAGATGTGAGCTATTGTGATTAAACATGCATATTTACAAAGCAATTTTTTTTCTGGATCATTTCGATAGATTTGTCTTGGTTACTACATTAATCTGCATTTTAGGCTGGTCTAAGAACAGTGTGTCATGCTTGTCTCTTCACTAATTGGCTGAAATTGTTTTGCTGTTTAAAGCTTCAGCAGAGATTGTTATTCCTGTTTTTGTGGACTAGAGACTCTCAGGTACTCTTCCAACAAAAACTACCTCTACTGACTCTTAACTCTTCCAACTCCGTTTGCTGTAGATGGCCAAACTGTCTAACAGTGATGAAGTTCGCACACAAAGGCCTTCTCTTGTTAGTTATCTCCACAGAGACTCTCTTTCTCTCTCCCTCCGTGTCGACCAAAGGAGGATGGGTTCCCCTTTTGAGTCTTGCTTCCTCCTGAGGCTTCTTCCTCCAGCTTTAGGGAGTTTTTCCTCACCTCTGTTGGCTCACTAGGGGCTCGGACCTGGACTCTGTAAAGCTGCTTTGTGACAACATTGGTTGTGAAAAGTGCTATATAAATGAAACTGAATTGAATTGAATGGGCTTCATCCTTCAGGAGACTATACTGAAGCCTTCAATAGTTCAGCCACACAGTTAGGATGCCCCCTTGTGGTGTGCTTGTATGGCCTATAATGCAACCACATCAGCCACCCTTCTACTGGATTTATGGGTCCAATCAGACTACGCAGCCGTGTTCATTTTATCTGTGTGTGTGCGCTGTCAGCGCGTGTGTGTTTATAATGACGAAGTGCCTTTAGGGGACATCTCTCTGTTTGTGGTGGGCAGGCTGAGGGTAATGAATGGATGTGTGAGTGATCAGATGGGCTGTGCTGTGATTAGTAAAGCGCCGTCTCGTGTGGCTGAGACATTGAACTCTTTAAAGAACAGCCTCCCATGATTTTGATGGACTGGGTTTTGTATTAATGCTGCAAACAGCAGAACCAAGATCCAAATGACTTTCAGATGCTGCTTTCTACTTTACCTCTGTATATTTTAGCCTGCTGATGCCATTTAAGGGAGATAGTTCAACTTAACAGTGCTTTCATTGCAAACGTCCAAACAAATCAATGTGTATAAAGATCCAATAACTTGCATCCAGAGTTGGGCTCCAGCACCACCCACAACCCTGTTTAAGGATAAGCAGTTCAGATAAAGGGCGCATGGATGGATTATTTAAATGATTTAAATCTGGCCTAAGTTTTGGTTCCCTTTAAGTACTTGGTAAGATCCCCTTTGTCTAAAAAAGTTTGTTGTAATCACCAATCTTCTCTCTACTTTTTCTTACTTTTGTTTCTAGAAAGTCCTCTAGGCACAGCATATTTAAGATATAAGCATAGAATTTCAGTAATGATCAGGGGATTGTGATAACCATGAATTACTTCAAGAGACAGTTTTGAAATGGTCGAGTTTGATGTTTTGGATCATTGTCGTCTTGTTATATCCAACCTCTTTCCTTCTTCAGTTTCTTCTCTAACACCTTATGGACAAAGGTATTGGGACACAGCTGATTTTAGGGTTTGGGCTAGACTCCTTACTTCCAGTGAAGGGCAATCTTAATGCTGTTCTTGTGTGTGTTAACAGTAACCTGGTAGCAGCGTATGAGAAGGCTAAGAAGAAGCACCAGAATAAGCTGAAGAAGCTGGAGTCGCAGATGATGGCCATGGTGGAAAGACACGAGACGCAGGTGCGCATGCTCAAACAGCGCATCGCTCTTCTGGAGGAGGAAACGTCCCGGCCACACACCAACGAGACGTCCCTCTGATACCCACACCAAAATACTCCAGTCCAAAATCACACTCAGCTGTCGTTAGGACTTCCACTATTACCCATCCATACACACTTGTTGACCCACTGCTTACAAGTGTGTTCTTTCATAGCTACTCTTGCTAGCTTGAACAAGCTTTTACAGAAAAGACTCACTCACCCTAATAAGAAACGGCAAAAATCTTTGAGTCACAGCTTCCACCACCCCGGTGAACTATGTTAAAATGATAAAATTGCAAATTCACATCAAAATACAACCAAAAACTGACCTATGTGATTTTTCACAAATACCAAAATATGAAAATTGTAAATTATTAGCATGCTCTAAATGTAGATATTTAATCAAGAGCTGTCAAACAATTAATTTTAATATAAAAATTGTGAGGACTGCAGTATATTGTAGAGTTAATTGCTATTAATGCATCTGTCTCATTTGCTTATATCTGATCCAAAGGAAATACTGTTTCTCTTTTTCTGTTTAAAAATAAGTACATTGTGTTATATCTGTTTGAGACGACAAAACGCACTTCATCTGAATGTATTTATTACTTTTAATAAGTTAATATCACTTTATTTATGTGAGCATTGGAAGAACTTTAAAATGAAAATCACATTATTTCCACAGTGAACAGTTTCAAGTTTTTATCACCTATGTTCACCAAGTGAGTGTATTTTAAATATCATATATACAGTCAAGTGTGTACATCACATCATACAGTTAGTGGATTCCTGTTACGGTGGAGGCTCTCAGGAAACTGGAGCTCTCCAGTTTGCTTTTGCTTTTGTTAGTTAGCTGCTTGTTGATTAATGCATAGGTCTCCTGTCCAGCACAATTTGTCAGTATTGCGAGTGCTATCATAACAACATTCAATGACTGAGAACCAGTGTCAAACTAGGCAACAGTGTTAAAATTAGCAACGTAAAACAATTATTGCATTATTAGCACGCTAACTTCGGCAGTTCTGCAAAGCTTGTTTACCTAGCAACAGTTTCTACAAAAAAATGCATTTGTGGGCCGAGCATGGATAGCTTATCTCATTCAGATGTACACATTAATGTACAGATATTTCCAAATTGTCCATCTTCATCTAGAGAAGCACTGCCACAATTTGCTGACTATGATGAGCATCTTAGAGACAGCAGGTTCTACTCATAATCCTCCTGAACCTGTTCTGTATATTCAGTACTGAGCCCATGAGGAACCTCAAATGGACCAGTAACATTGGAGTGTCAGCGTGGTCCCACTTTTATCCAATGACACCCTTCAGTCCTTCAGGGCACATACAAGACTGAGCCCATGCTGTAACCTGATTGGCTGGAACACTGACGGAAATCGGCCAACGCTGGAGATGTTACAAAGAGGATTTTTCTCCCTAGTATTGTTACGGAAAGCATTTCTAACATGCGTTTTTAGAGACCTAAAAGAAATCCTGTGTGGGCATTATTGAACGTAATGCCTTCCACTTTGTCCAGTATTTCAATGTACAAATAGTTTACTGTCTTGTTTTACAGTATTTGAAAGCAAACCCTTTCAAATGTGTTAAACAGTTGGAGGATTCTTTCAGGAAATTCATCAAACAACGTATTCTCTACATTGTTCAACTGTTGGCATCTTATGTTTCTTTTACGACATAATACTCACACACACACTGCTGTTGTGGATATGGTGAAGACCATATGAACTAACCAGTCACTGTGGAGAAGCACCTTTTCTCTGCGTCTGCACGGTGATCGAGCCTGTAGTGAAGCCTCTCCTGAGAAACGGGGAGTCATTTGTGTGCATGAACGAGTCAAAACCAGTTCATGAGTGGCATTTACACACAGAAATGTTCCTCTTCTGTCAGAGTAGAAAATACAGCATCATCCTACCATGACGTCACACAGGGCCATTCACTCCTACTGAGTGCGTTTACCTGCACACCAATAATGTGATTGTGTTCAGATTTCAGATTTTGGCAATGATCTTAGTATTTATGTGGTCGTATATACAACCTACTCTCATTTACCAAGACCGAATTGTCTGGAGAGGTCAGATGCTATAGGGTGTCTCCATTCAAGTCTGAAACAAGTCGACTCATGAAGCGCTTTTGTGCAAAATTGTTATTTCTGAATAATTGTTTTAATGCAGACAGATCTACAATTTTTCTCGACATAAAACAGTATCAGATATTACAGCACATTTTTTTTGCTCAGTCAGAACTCATTAGACAGAATGCCAAAAACCTGTTTAGTGTAGAAAAACGGAAATATGTTGATCAGTTATCATTTCTTTTTTATAGAATTCTTTTTCTTTTACTCTGAACATAGAAGATTCAGACATAAATGAATAAAAAGGGAAATGAGCCCTCTAGAGTAGAAACGGCCTCTAGTGTTTGATCAGTCTAGTGTTTTCTTATTTCTTCTTTTTCTGCATCAGAACCACATAAGAAGAAAATTGTGATATTTTGAAAGAAATCTAATCGGAATTACTCTCATTAGCAACTTATCAGATAACTGGAGTTACTAAAATCATGTGCGGATTATTGCCAAGAATCTGATTTTCTGCATTTATTGGATTATTATGTGCACATAAACACACTCAGTGTTGATAGAAACTGAGCCAAGGTTAATTACAGCTTGTTTAAACACGGGGGGGGGGAATGTGGGACAACTATGGTACAGCTAATTAGCTAAATATGTGAATATAGTCCATGTAGCAATTAGGAAGCAGTGAAGGTCACTTTTAATAAACACGTCCATGCTACATTAGTCTTGGTTCTGCAGCTCACAGGTTCCCGTCTCTGGTGCTGGAGCCCTCTTGCCCTGCACATTGTGGCATTTTCTTGTTCTAACACACTCACTTCAACCCAAGCTGAATAATGAGCCAGTTAGTTAAACCAGGAATGCTGGGACCAGGAAAAAGAAAATGTGCAGAGCGGGAGGGTTCCAGGACCGAGAACCTCTGCTGTAGTTCCTGAACACTGGGGTGGAATTAAAAGACAAAATAGAACTAGGCTTCTGACATGTATGTCCATATGCATGAAGAATGTCACTTAAGCAATATGTCAGTTTGACCAAGTGGATACAGTGGAATTCCAGTGCAGCTTTGTTAGTCGGTGGACACTAGCAATAAGCGTTTCCATGATCCACGCATTGCCAGCAGCGCTGCTTTTTCAGCTTCAACTTTATTCCCGTTTGCTGAAACAGTGGAACCACAGGAAACTCAAATTCAGCTTGAAATCGACAGATCCATGCTCTGACTACAATGAACTAAAGCATTCTTTCCTAACAACTGCAAGACTGGACTGCCTTTACAGAGCGCTGACAAAACTCTACTTAATTTCTCTTCAGCTTGAATGGGGTTTTTGTAAAGCTGCAGTTGCTGCAGTGGGACGCATCGTTGGGCAGAGCATGGACGAGTCGATTGCTTTCTTTCTCAAGATCTGCTAAATGCACTGGACAGGCACCACTTTTCAAGCAGATTGTATCTGAACGACGATTATAGAAAGCGTTTCTAGAATGTAAAGACCAGTCCTCAGAGCACCACAGAATGCCACCATTACAGCCTGGAAAAACTCTCAAATAGTGAGGCGCGTTGAGCCGTTTTACACTTAAACATGCGATATTCTATCAGTCATGCTGTTATGTTTTCTGACTAGCATTTACATTTAAATGCACTATACTTACTGCCTTATTATCAGAATTATTCTATTGACGGGACAAGCGCACACGAACACCACCAACAGCATTTTCTAATTGGAGGTGCTGATTTTTCAATAGGCTTAAAACGTTCCGAGTAGTCTCCGTGCGTCTTATCTTTTCCCACAAAAAACACTTCAACACGTTCTTTGTAGGAACTTTCAAGTACCAGAAGGCACCATTAGTTTATTGGTTTGTTTTTTGGCCATGTTAAATAGATTCATCATGGAGTAACATCTTTGCATTTGAGTGATCTAGGATCAGTTTTTATTTTATATTCTTTACCTCCAAGTTCTCTGTTTTAACATCAAGTCCCTTACATACCTATTATTGTTAGTGATGATCACACTAGCCTGCAATATATATATATAATCAGTGTTTACTGTGAGCATCCTGACCAATCAGAGAATCCCAGATGAAGATGTTTCGATCGACATTCATGTAATAGATAAAAGGTTTTGTGACATTACTGGTTTACATATGCGTTGTTACTGTAGCAGTATAATCATAATACCAGTTCGTTTCATACAGAGACCACAGAGAACAGGGATGGTTAAAGCTGACTCTAGATCAGCACTCTTCTCTAAACCGATTGATGCACTGACTCTCAGCAATGCTCTTCATGCACACAAATCCACCAAAACTCTGAAACATGCCTCCTCCTCCTGGACTGCGAGAGCACTTTTTTCGTCACACCGCTGGACCACATCACCACATTGCCTTCTGACAGACTTCCTTTCTTTCTTTTCCTGTAAAAAAAAAAAAAAAGCTGAACCCCCTCAGCGGCTGCTCCTGTGCTTCCACAACACAGAGGATACACTCTCCGAGACCAAGATGCTGCAGTCAGAAATATCGCTGTTTACACAAAGGTTCTGTTATAAAAGTGTTTCGCCTTTTAGAAACGGAAGTCGAAGATTTGTGTGAAAAGCCCCTGATTGGTCACGGTGTAAGAATCTACGCCACTTTTTAAGTCATTGGCTTCCATTTCTCCATCTTGTATGCAGTTGGAAAGCTGTTAAGTAATTAAGATGTGTAAAAGCAGACCACGTTTGGTTGTGTTGGTACAGTATAGCGTCCCTCGTTACTCCGTACTAAAAACTTATTACTGATACCAATATGCGGATGGTCTTTGTTTTCTGAAAATGAGAATTTAAGGGAACCACAACATTGTGTTTCACGAGAAAAGACACCGTGTGATTGTAATGAGCTCAAATGGAGCCAAGGGCCAAATTTGCCAAAGGAACTGGCCTGTGTTCAGATTGTTAGAACAGTAACATAAGCAGTTGTCAAATTTCTGGTTGGATTACTGGGTTTACCCAAGCATTACAGGTGTGAAAGGCTTTAGTACACAGAGTTCTAAAGTCAGATCACACAGCGATCTCCAGCAAACACCTTCCTAATGTTTGATACTGTTCCAAAATAAGCCAAATGAACCAGTGCGAAAGGGGCTCGGCACTCTAGAGCAGTCAGAAAGGGATTTCAGGGGAACACGGCAATGACACCCAACTCAGCGTGTGTTTGTTGGAGACTGTTAATGTGATCTGACCTTAACGAAGTTCACCGTTTCAGTTCTGAGTCTTACAGTACAGGCAACTCCTCTGTACACATTGTGCTGGAGGGATGGTGGGTGGGTTTGGGAGCTGTACCTGATTTGCACAGATCTGTTTTTTGAATCAAATCTTTGCAATCTTTTTTTATTTTAATACAGAATGTATTTGTTTATATAATAAAGAAATAAAGCAATGTAAATGCACGTCATATGTAGTGACTGCAAAAAAATCACACGTTCATTACTCACCAGTGTCGGGAAATTCGCTGATACTACAGCTGCAAAGTCAACAGTTCTGACCGTCATTTGTGTACAGGCGATGCTGACTGCACTGCTCAACTGACTCAGCGTTATCAGGCACAAATGCAGTCAGTGCAAAAGAAATTGTAAGTTGTGACAACAGGACAGTTTCACTTCCTTTCAATATTCAATTGTGCAACGGAGTTCTTAAAAAATTTTTAAATCTCTTAAAATCCCTTTGATTTTGGAAAAGTAACTCCCATCACATCACAAATGCTGGCTTCCCTGTTTTTAGCAAATCATGAAGGTAGCTGTGAGAGCACTTGACATGTATGAGCGCAGCAGACAAACTTAACACAGGGGAATAAACCTTGAGAAATTTCAGACATAACTTGGCTCAAACCAAACCTTTGCCTTCGACAGGGAAACAGCCAAGCCTCAAATTAAATGTAAAAGGACTCGGCCCCTCACAGCACAGAGAGAAAAAAAACAAGAATAAAACCAGTAACTCCGGAGTTCGTGTTGCCCCCACTCCCTTGAATTTATTTAGCAAGTATTACAATTCTTCATAATGTGGAAAATTGTGAGTTATTGCCAAGACTGAACAAAACTGTTTCTGGATATATACAGTGGGTTCGGGTGACACATAAAGATGGTGAAAGATCTTCGAAACAAAGCGAAAAAGCTGAATTCGAAAGTTAATATACCTGACGTTAAGCTACATTATCTGAAGACATGCCGAAAACCTGCATGCCCTGAGAAAGAATTGAAGGCCTGTCTGTATCCTACATGTCTACACCTAGATGCATGCAACAAAAAGTCTATGAGAAACATATCTTCACATGCTCATATCTGATGCAAAAGCTTCTGGAGCCAAACAAAGTAAATCTCATATCTCCAGAGAAAGGACAAAAAGAATGTAAACAAGGCATCTCGTTAAAAAACAAAACAATAATATCTGTGGAGATAGCATGACATTTGTTTTATATTGATATAATCTGGTTCATAAAATACATACGTACACACACACGCTCACACACACTCGCACCGGATCTGCATGCATCCTTTGCTACAGATCAACACATTAGTGGAGGGTGACGTCATGGTGGTTTTCCTATTAGAAGACTTAAAAAATAAAAAGAATTAAAAAGAAAAAACTCAATCCCTCTTGAAATTTCAATCTGATGGAACAGCACATCTCATGGCACATTCATGGAACAAAATGCTGAAGAAAGTGAAAAATCGATCTTGCTGCTTGAGAGATGCCATTTGCTTAATATTAAAGTGAATACATTTTACATCTTTATTCACAGTGGTTTAAATGACTATCTGGGAAAAAAATAAAAAATAATATTAATAACTGCACCATAACTGATCGCACCATAACTTAAGTGTGGTGGAGTGCTTCCACAGATGAAGGTTTTCCCTGTATTATCTGGTGCACATAAGGGAGTGATGTTGCTGCCAACTAATGAAATGGGAGACTGAAATGTGCACCCTGAACAATCCTGAGGGTTACAAAGAGCCATTTTAGCCTCAAAACACAAAAAAAAGAAGAAAAAAAAAAAAGATAATGAAAAGTGCAGAGCTCCCTGTTCCCACTCCATCTGGGGGCAGCTGTTATTCTTGGTTGCTGCAAAAATGGAAGAAAACACAAAAATGGGGGCAAAAAAAAAAAGGAACTTGAATAAAGAAAACAAACACTCAATAGTTTCGAGTGAGTCCACGCGACAACTAAGCCAGACAGCAACTCTGAAGCTGTGATAAATGGAAAAACATGATACAAGTCCAAAATGGAAAGTGGACTGCAAGAGTGTCTCATTTCTTCGCCTGCTTAGTGACCATGTTCCGCGGAGGAGTCACTGGGCGGCTTGAGTTGGGCTTCTTCTTCTCTGCTGGTTTTAAAATCTGCGAAGGCAACAGAGAAGGGCAGAAAATGTTTGAATAGTCGCATTTGGCTTGTATTCTAACCAGATGTATAAATGAATTACTCCACTCAAGTAAAATCTCACATTATTTAAGATATTTACAGTTAACTACTAAATGGTTTGCCAGAACATAATCAAAGTGCATGACCAATTCGGCACCTTTAACCCTTTATAGGCTGGTTTAAAATTCCGTTATCAGATCTCTACACAAAGAATTTTTTCACAATTTTACAAAAAAAAAATATATATATATATTGGCAGAATAAACTACCTGAAAAGAGCACATAAGTGTCTCATCCACGCTCATCATGGCCCCCGCATTGTCGAACTCGCCACAGTAGTTCGGTGCAGAAAAAAGTGTCACAAGCTGCCTCTTGGCAAAGAACTCATAGCCATCCTCCACCACCTACGAGAGAGAGAGAGAGAGAGAGAGAGAGAGAGAGAGAGAGATACACCATATGGAAGTCATTATGGAGGCTGAAGAGAACAAAAGAACCTGGAATAAACCTGCACAGCATATTAGCTGTTAAACATTACTGCAGTTTTTTTGTAATAGTGATAAACTTGTTCATCTGGATGGTTCTAATTAAAGAGAACTGGATTCATATTAACAACAGCTACACAGGCAGAGGGGAAAATCCACCTACTTTCTTCTCAGTGACTAATATGTGTGAAATAAAACAGCAGTTGAGAGTTCTAACCAGACGTCGGTCAGAAGCTGGGATTTATGCGTCACAGTGTGACTGTACAGCTGCCCTCTGTCTTACAGCCTCTTAGCTTCACCACGTTTTCACTTGTATAAGTTTGGATGTGTTCTTGAAAAGCAGACACAGGACTGCTCTGTAATCTGAGGCAGATTACATTTCAGTCTGAGTGGACACACAGATTAGCGTTCAATCCTACCTGCCATCGGAACAGACAGACACACACACACACACACACACACACACACACTTACCACAGGCATAGTTACAGAGGTCAACCCAGATCAGTCAGAGCCTCTGACTCAGACTAGATTATTTCAGATCAGTGGTTTGGATTGAGCAATATTGGGGTTAAAACAAAAAACAAAAAACAAACACACACGAACCCAAACACACTCCAAAGTTTTATGTTTTTGCAATTATTGCACAATACACTATATGGACAAAAGTACTGGGACACACCTCTTTATTATGCTTCAGTATACCAAGACATTTTGGGCAACGCCACACATCCAACTTTGTGTACCAGTTGGGGAGGAACCTTTTCTATTCCAGCATGACTGTGCCCCAGTGAACAAACTTTACTCCATAAAGACATGACTGGATGAGTTCAGTGTGGAAGAACTTGACTGACCCACAGAGTCCTGACCTCAACCCCATCCAACACCTTTGGTATGAACTGGAACGGAGATTCCGAGCCAGGCCTTCTTATACAAATTGCCATAGAAACTCCAAAATCATGTGCAAAGCCTTCCAAGAAGAGTGGATGCTGCTGTAGCTGCAAAGGGGCGACCGACTCCATAATGAATGCAATTAAATGCAATGTCAAAGTCCCAATACCTTTGTTCCTATTGTGTATGAATAGTCTCCTGTGTCTCCATAAGTAATAAGATAAAACAGGCATCTGTATAAAAATCTGAGCAATATGTAAATGGATGTATAAATGGAGCAAATGATTCTTCTGGCCATGAGAAGGGGCAGTGCAGAGGGGCAGGAATTAAAGCACCAGCATGATATAACAATGCCCTAATTACCACATCTGACAACTCACGGCGTAATAAACAAAGCCTTTATGAGTGAGGTATGTGAGCAGGGGAAAAAAACAGAAAGCATGGCTACAACTAAATCCACAAAGACTGTACTATACTGATGAATACACTTCTAATGGAAGTGCATCATTTGTTATATACTATTCAGTATGGAATTATGTGGTTTTAGATAAAGCCCATGAGATGCCAGGAACAATAACCATTTAGGTTTCTTCTGTCTTTCTACTGTCTTCCTTAAAGCTCATTTAGAACCAAATGATCATATTTTAAGTAAGCACTAAGAGGTCTTTCATGTCAGCATCCCAACATCAGGAATCATAGATCACGCTTCTGGAGCGATTAGTTGCAGTACGATATTCTCACTTCCTTGTTAAATCTAAATCAACTTAAATTAACCAGAAAAATCACTAAACTGTGTGGGACCACCGCCCTCTAGGACCAGACGTGATGCCCCCTGGTCCACACATTCATTCAGGTTCACACATCATGAGCCCTTGTCTTTCCTCTACCCTACAGCGCTGCACTCCCCACTCTCTCTATGCCCTTCAATGGCTATACATGCATTATTTAATAGGCCATTATAATGAAATATGTGGTGTTGGTGAGCACTCCCCAGAGTTCCTCACTATTGATTTTTTTGTGAGCTCGGTCTGCTCGCTCCACATATGGCCAGTAGAAATGCTGCCAAAGCAAAAAAGAGAGAGCTTCACCTGGTGGGCCCTGCAGATGAGGTCCAGGTCGTGTTTGTGGAGGAATTTGGCCACCACTTCAGCTCCGAAGGTGAAAGAGACGCCCCGGTCGTTCTCGCCCCAGCCCAGAACATCCTTATCTGGGTCTGACCACAGCAAATCACACAGGAGACCTTGATCAGGTACGTCCGTGGGCCTCATGATCCGCCGAATCTGCTCCATGGACTGCAAGTCTGGAGACAAGCCTGAAATAGGCAAAAAAAAAAAAAGTGCATCAATCACATTAGTACCAATCATCTTTTCACATCGTACAACTGTATGTGTACTGATCAAGAAAAAAAGAATCTTTTCTTTACATTTTATCAATAATAAAATATCCAGAACAATAAAAGACTATTCAGTTTTCTTGAATATTACTAAATGACTAACCATGTTTTTGTATGATTGTTTCCTTCACCTATACAAGTATTTTTTACATCAGTGCCAAAAGAGTGACAAGGATATAAAAAATGAGCTGCTGGTATAAAACCTGGCTCCTAAAATAGAGGCTAAAATAAAGCCACCTTTCCCCAAACTTGTTTTATAGATATGTTCATGCTGCTGGTTTGGTGTGTTCTCAATTAGTTATGGGATTTGATTCAGAGATAGAGCTGTTTTCTTTCTCTGCGCTGTAA
Organism: Brachyalestes nurse; assembly: GCA_037974405.1. NCBI lineage: Eukaryota > Metazoa > Chordata > Actinopteri > Characiformes > Alestidae > Brachyalestes > Brachyalestes nurse. Next base: position 9,144,268 of record JBBPCY010000082.1, read on the forward strand.
TGATCTCCCTGTGCAGTCAGAGGCTTTTCCCCATCGTGGTGTTGCCAGACAGCCGCACCCACCTCCATGGCAACAGAAGATCTTCTCATCCACGATGGCGGCGATGGGAAGGCAGTTGAAGCAGTCGGTGAACGTCTTCCAGAGCTTTATGTTGTAGCGCCTTCGGCCTGGAGACAGGAAACATACATCAGTTACATAACCGGTAGAAACACCAAGCGTTTTTTCTGTTTTTATTTCGACTGTGTGGGTGGAATAGTGCAAAGGGAGCTTTTCTCTACAGAGACAAGGCTGCATTCTAAAAATACATTTCAACTCAGACATCACCCCAGTGCTACTCCCATCTCTCTCACACACACACTCAACTGCAACAAAGCTCAATAATTCATCCCACACAGACGAGCTTTTGGCCATCATGATGGATATCTGGCCCTAATGATGGTAAATCTCTCATATTTAGGTCAAACAGTCCAACACCTAATGTATCTGAAAAGTGACTGACAATTAAACTGAAAAATGTCGCTGTAAATCTTTCTACCGAACTCAAATGACAACGCGAGATGTGTGTCAATCGGTGGATTACATAAAAACGAGGGTGCGATGGCCTGTCCTAATGTTCTGGGTCAGGATTAGTGAGTATGGTATACTCACGTACACAATCCACCCACCACACAATACACAAACTACAAAACAGTGTCTTATGTGGCTCTTTATAGTGACCGATATGTGCTTGTACCAAAGCACATGCAGAGGTACAAGCAACTGCTCGCAAACCTGTTCATCGTCTAGATCCCATGATAATCTGTAAACCCCTTTGCTCTTTATATAAGGCAAGACTATGCAGTAGGGGTGAGTGATATGAACGCAATTCCATTGTTGTTATGCTGAAAATATGATAAAGCAAATATTGTTTTCCATTTTTTTGGTCAGGTGGTATACCTTCGAAGCTACCACTGATGTGCAGTTGTAGTGTAAGCAAACACACGAGGGGAGTCCAAGTAGTACATTCACTGTACAAATATTTTCAAGATGAGCTTTGTGGAAATTGAGATAATTTATAGTCAGTAATATCCAAATAATGTGTGAATGCTTCACATTTTATAGTAAGAACTTGCATATGCTTCTACAGAAATGTATGAAAATAGAGTTAATACCTGTAACAGCAGTATCATTATATACTGTTCGGATGGTCAAGTCTATAAAAAAAAAAAAAGTCTAAACAGATCTGGTCTTGATTTTGTCTTAAAGCTGATTTTTGTCGGAAGCTGATTATATCATTATGCTAGTTAGATGCTGCTTCTTTAACTCATGCTCTCTTCTTTAACTCAGGCACTGGCACTGCTATATCAATGTATCAAAATTGTATGCATATTTATATTTGAAAATAGATGAAGAAATTCACTTTGGCAAAAACTTGAACATTTGTCAGAAAAAGCAAACGACAGTCAGGCAGTTATATTCTTGTGTGTCTCAACCAATTTCAGTTGGACATACTTAATGAGGGAAAATGCTGCAAAAACCTCAGCATTTCAACCTGACGCACTAGCAGTACACATGTGCGAGTTAAAACTCTGGATGAAAAACAATTCTCGAATGAAACAGAAAAGCTGAGGTTCTGTGTTATTCCCCATGTAATATTAAAACTTAAAATCATCAGTACTGAAGCAGAGTAGGCAGAATATAGAACGCTTCAGGCATCCTAAGTAAAAGAGAATTATGATGAAAGAAAGTCAAAAGAAAGATTACAATCCAGCTAGGAACTGCAAAAGAACTGTACACTTCTCCACAGACTACCCCAGGATGATCAAACCTGCAGTTATACCTGTGTTTTAAATACAGATACACTATACAAACAAAAGTACAGAGGTGCCTGACCATTCCACCAACAAGGACTATAATGACATAACATTCAAATGCATAGACTTTAATATAGAGTTGGTCACCATTTGCAGCTATAACAGCTTACACTCTTCTTGGAAGGCTTTCTGTGGAAATTTGTGCCCATTCATTCTATCCATCATGAGGTCAGGCACTGATGTTGAGAAGGCCTGGTTCGCAGGTATGCTGAAGCATTAAGGGGCTACCTGAATTCAATAATTAAGAGGTATGTTCCTATATTTAGTTGACACGATAATGGAAAGAGAACAAAGGGTTTTTGAGACTGCCCTTCTGTTTCCTCTTTTAAAACTCTGCTAAAAACTTTTCTACTGCTCATAGTTGAAGATTATGGAAGAGACTTGTTTTTGTTACTTTTCTTACTCTGTGACTAAGTAAGAGAAGCAAAAGATATTTCTTTATTGTTATTTCTACAACAATATTCTCTAATATGTAGTGATTGTGAACATCATGCGCTATATTCGTTTTGTGTTCACGTGTGTCACAGCTATTTGCTGTTCACCATTTTTAGGTATTTATTAGGGGTACAGGAAGGTCACAGTTCGGTTCACACTATAGTTCTGACATCACGGTACGGTACGGTTCACGATACAGCAAAGTTAAGTAACAAAGTTTTAAAGAATCAGGCTTGGTTTGTTTTCGTTTTTTTAAATAAATAGGAGTGTATTAACCAGTGAACACACACTCTTGCTTATGTTTTCCTGTATGTGTAAGGCAGCAGAAGTGTTACGCCAGTAGGTGGCACTATTGCACCAC
>JBBPCY010000082.1:9147016-9158532 GCA_037974405.1 Brachyalestes nurse
CCATATGACAGAATTGTCTCTTACTTTCGGTTTCTGAATTTGCAAATAACTTGCATGTGCAGCGTGCATTATGCAAACTGGTTGAGAGGCTTGGTCTGAATGGAGAAATGCCAATATCCAGAAGGTAAGAAAATAATTTTACTGTCATGGACCAGAACCACATGGAAAAATATTCTACTGAAAACGTTATGCTGTATATGTTAGGGTTCATAACGCATACATGAATAATAAAACAAAAATGCAAAGCTGCATTTCAGTTTTGCAGGAGTATGCTGCCATCTTGAGACCATGTCAGTTATTGTCGTCAGGAATAAGTCAACTCACTCAGATCATTCCAGGGGTCTTCGACGTCCAGCTGCCCCCCACACCAGGTGTTCATTGTCATCTGCACTCCAGAGGAACATGTCTAATCCACTACTTGTCTCAGCTCTCTCATCATTATCTTTTGGGATGTAATATTACAAAATAAGACAAAAAATAAAGAATAAAAACCACATGATGTGATGTAAACCAAATGCTAAATAATACAGTGTGTGAATAATGTGTCATAACTATGCTGATGACACTCTCACCAAGTGACTTTGAACCCATTGATTCATTCATTGGTGGCTCCATAAAGTACCTGGATATATTATCTTATTTGGAAACTAAGAGAGAAGATCAATTCTAAGTGCCCACCTGGAATCCAGGGCACTTAAGACGCCAACCCATGTAAAACATTTAGTGACCACATAAAATTCTGCATAGTTAGATATTCTGTGTCCAAACAAGACTTATCCACGCTATTGCAACATTCTCTTTACTGGGATTGCAAAAAGTCAATTAAGCAGCTCCAGCTCATTCAAAATGCTGCTGCTAAAGTTCTAACCAAAACAAAGTTCAGTTCAGTACAGAGCTGATTTCAAAGCATTACTCATTGTGTATAAGTCACTCAATGGTTTGTGCCCTAAATACTGCGCATCTCTTCTATGTTTGATGCCTTGTAGTTCTTAGATCTGCAGGTGCTGGTCAGCTAATGATGAAAGAGCTGAAACTAAACATAGTGAAATGGTGTTCAGTCACTATGCTGGCCACTGCTGGAACCAACTGTCCATTAATATCAGATATGCACCAACTGCTTTAAAAAGGTGCTAAAACACACTTTCTCCTCCACTTTCTTTTAAATATCTGCACTTCCATCACACTGTTAATCTTCTTTTATTGATTTTCTATTCCTTCTTTTTGAAATTATTTTATTTTTGATATTCTACTATTTTCGTTGTTCCTCGTTTTTTATTCTATTCATGTAAAGCACATTTTATGACCTTAGAGTCTAATAATGGGCAATATAAATACACTTGACTTGACTTGACTGAATTTGCCTAATTTAACTCTCTCTTCTGATTGGCTGTATGAAATCTGCCTTCCGATTATCTAACTGAATCACCTCCTCTGATTGGCTAGTTCAATTTCACCTGCTTGCTTCTGATGAACCACCTGAATATATTATGATTGCCTGCTTTAAGTCTGTGCTCCTATTGGCTAAGTGGGCTTAACTTTCAGACTGAAACCTCCCTATTGAATTCTGATTGACTGCCTGTGTTGTTCTTGGCTATTTAGCTTGCAAGTTTCCTTTCCGTCTGTATATTGTGATTGTATATCAGATCATATCGTAAATAGGTGATTGCATTCCAGATCATTTTTATTCATTCCCCAACTTGAGTGATTCTCCATGAACACCTACGATTGCTGTGGTGTTTGAATATTTGTGAACCCTTTAGAACTGCTTTAGAATTATTGCTGGACAGTGAAGTCCCGCCAGACACAGAAAGGACAGAAAGGTTCACTACTTTTGCTACTTTAATCATATTGACAATATTAAAAGAATGTTTTTAAAAGAAAGTTTCATCAAAAAATACAGTTCAAGATAGTACCAGTGCTATGTTCGATGTAAAACCGTAGTTAGGTTTTAGCTTTTTACTTTGTGTTTAAAGGATAATGTCAAAACATGATCAGAATCAGTATTTTATCCAATATTTATTTATTATCCTTGTTTACTTTCGTCTTGCTAAATGTTTATGATACTGAACGTCAATTCAAAGTAACATTGGATCATTTTCCTCAATAAATAAATGACCAATAGTTATTAATGTCTATTTTGTTTGAGTTTTAGCAATCTTTATCTACATTTAGGACTGGTGTGAAAATCTGATAACGTTTTAGGTATATATATGCAGAAATGCCAGAAAGGTTTTAACTAATCGGGTTCAAACGCATCTCACAAACCTTCGTCCGCTAACAGGTTTTAATTACAATTCAACACTTTTCTAAGTTCTCGGTTATTTCGGGTTTTTTTAGTATATTATAAGTTAACAAATGTGGAAAACAAATTGTTTAAGTTCAGTGAGTTTTTAAACGTTTATGTTCTTTTTTAGGCTTTATTTAATTTTTTACAATGACCAAAGGTCTATATATCGTTTACAAAGCCCTCGTGTCAAACGTTAATTTGAAATGTTTATTTTAAAAAAGGCATTGTGGATGCAGATATTTTAGAGCCTACAATTTGTCACCTGAGGAAAACACATACACAGTGCGTTTAGCTGAATACACTTTATTGTATAGAAAAGTATAAAAGAACTTTTTTTCAAGTCAGGTAACATGATTCAGTATTTTTCATATAAAATGTGCAGAACGGTAAACTTAAAAATACACAAACAATTACACAAAGGCAATGGTAACATTAAATAAATACATTTGTTAATAAATAAACCAATAAATAAATCAATATATAAATAAATAAATAACATTTTTACGGGGTGGGGGAGAGAAAGGAATGTACATCATGTCTAAGCTATGATTTTTTCTTTTTAAGGAAAGTTTCTGAGGTTCTCCTGTTAGTAACAGTCTGTGCAAGACAGTTTTACTGTTGGTCGAGTGTGGGACCTGACCTCAGCCCGTGTGGGACAGTAAGATGATATGCCTGCTCTCTGTGGGGTGGTGCTGGTTGATGTGTCTGGTCAGGCCCGGCGAGGAGAAGAAGCTTTCTCCGCAGAAGCGGCACGGAAACACGGCGGCCGAGGCGTCAGAACCGCTGAGAGAAAGTTCTGGAGAAAGTTCCACCGTGGGTGGGCGTGCGGGCTGGTGCGCGCGCGTCTCCTTGCGTCCGTGGAGCGCCAGGTGTTTCCTCAGGTAGGCTTGACGACGAAACCTTTTGGAGCACTGGGGGCATCCGAAGGGACTGTCTTCTTCTGAGGATGACGGAGGGCTTTGGGGGCTCAGTCGGCTCTCTGTGTCGCTAGGGCCAGAACCTTTCGGCTTGTGCCAGCGGCGGTGCGAGGCGAGGTTGGCCGGGCAGCTGAACGCCTTGTCGCACTCGTCGCAGCGGTACTCGACGCGCACGATGCGGGAGCACTTGTGGTGGGCCAGACTGAGGGGGTCCGGGTACCCTTCCTTGCACAGCTGGCACACAAACGTGCCCAGCGGGCTGGCGCTACCCGAACCCCGCTTCGGTTCCTCCTCGGGCTCCTCTTCCTTGATGCGAAGCCCCAGAACAGGTGATGTGGTAACGAGGTCCCTGACATTCGTTCTTCTCTCCAGACCCGTGGAAGAGGTCTTGCGCTGCTTCTTGGAGGCGCCTGACTGGTCACTCGGTGTGCCTCGTTTTTTCGTGGGTTCACTAAAGGAAGAAGGTTCCGTGCTCGTTTCTGGAAGCGAGGGCGAGACCGGGGCTCCATTGAGAGCGAAGCTGCCAAGAAGCGGTTCAGGGAAGAGCTCGGGCTGCTGGTGCGCCGGGTGAGGACTGGTGAAGCCCTCGCTGTCCGGACGCGTGGGGCTCAGAGATGGAGCGAGGAAGGAGAGCTCAGGCAGCCCGCCGAAGCAACACCTCGCCGGTGTCCTCTGCACAAAACCGCGCGGGTCTGAGGGAAGAGCCGGGGCTCTAAAAGGAATGTCACGGGCTGGGCTCTCTTCCTCCCGCACCCTGTAGGAGGCCGGTCCGGTCCTTTTCGAGCGCTTCACAAGGAAACCCTTTGGCATGATGACGGGCTGAAGCTGGATCCGTCTCCCTGTTGTGGAATGTTGTTATTTGTTGTTTGTTTTTGTTTTTTCCTCTACTAAAACAGAGTTTTAGGGATGAGGATGATCTGCCGGGGCTCTTGGCCACTCTGATTGCTGGCCCTGGTGTCTGGCTCTCTTTTTAAAGGCCCCTGGTGCTTACTGGGCGACAGTTAGGACGCAGATGGCCATGGTCCAGGCGTCAATGCAACATGATCCACCCCGGGGTCTCAAAGGAGAGGAGCGGCAGATGTCGCCCCCCCCCCCCTTCTTCTTCCCTCAGCACCATGCACCCAGTCTGCCCCCCTCCCAAAACCTCCTCCCCCTGACCACTTGCCCCGTCCTTGACGGTCCCTCACCATTATGTAGATCAGGCCCTGCCACACTCCAGGCTTGCCCACCTTTTATTCAGCATTCCCCTCTGGGACACCATTCAGAGGAACACGTGCCGAAGCCCTCTGTCCATTCATCAAAACGGAGGAATGAAAATGAGGAGGCTGGGGTGGGGTGGGGGTGCTTGTATTTTGAGAGAGAGAGAGAGAGAGGAATGGGGAGAGTCAGCAATAGCACTTGCAAAGTAAATATAGCATATTCGTGCAAATAGCATATTTTATTTGCACTGCTTATTACAGGGTCTGTAGGATTAAAGCATACTCAGATCATAAATCCATCAGTTGACTGACTGGACAGTCTACTGGAAATGGTGGAAAAAGTGAAAAGGTTTTGTGGACCATATATAGATTTTAAAAAGAGAACGAAAATCTTGGAGAGAATTCCTTTGGCAACCCTTCTAGATCCTCCAGGCACCCCCCCCCCCGCTCCCCAAACCCCCCACACACACACCGCCAAACGTCTGATCCGAACAATAGCAACAGTCTGTCATCTTATTGTCATCGAAATTAACCATTTTCATCGCACGTCCGCAATCTGGCGAAGGAGGCCACCATGGCCCACCGCCCCCACCGCCCCCCGGCACGGTAACGGATAGTCCAGCGCGCCAACAGTAACGGCTCTCAACCTGTAAACGGAGAAATGGGTGGGTGGGTGGAGGGGAGGGTCAGTCAGGGGGTCGGTCAGTTAATACACATTATGGAAAATAGTTTAAATTAATTATTTTCAATTACTATAAGGTGATGATCCAACAGAACTTTCCAACTTGGTGCTCTGAATGAAGTGTCTGAAGCTTTGGACAACAATCGTGGAAGTATTTCTTATCAGTTTCTCTCCACTGATTTTTTAAAATGTTTTTGAAATGTTTGTACTCATTTCCAGACAGTTTGCTGCTTTTCCCATTAGATTGGGTAGTCTCAGGTAATTAAATAATACAAAGAACTAAGAATCCTTCTTTTATTCCCTGTTCTGGTAATATTTACAAGAATGGGCTTTAAACTTGTTTATTGTGTTACATAATGAACAGTTATTGCCAAAAGGGTTAAACCAAAAGACAGCAAGTGTTTTGAGGTTACACATTTTTATTCACAGACAACAGATGGACATGTCCGAATCATGAAGCAGTGAACCTCACCATTTGCGCATATTAAACCAAAATAATCAATCTAAAAATGTTTTTTAACAACACATTGTTATGTAACTGATTTTTGTCATATTGTGTTAAATATGTATAAAAATACCATATTTAAAAAAAAATTAACACCAGTGCCATACACACTTTCCCACAATACCTAACATCACTGCCCTGTTATACCTAACACCACGGTTCCATAGTCCCCAAAACACTGTCCTATTACACCTAGCCTCACTGTCTCATAATACCTAACACCATGGTTCTATAATACCAAACATCACTGTTCCATAGTAAGCAACACAACTTTCAGATAATACCTAACATCACTGCTCCATAATGACAATACACTGTCACGTAATACCTAACATCACTGTTCCATAATGCCCAACACTACTGTCCCATAATACTTAATATTACTGTCCCATAATACCCAACACCACTGTCCCATTTTAGCTAACATAATACCTACCATCACCGTCCCATAATACCCAGCAACTCTGTCCCATAATATCACACCGTCCTCATAGTGCCTAACACACGGTTCTCATAGTACCAAACACACTGTCATCATAATACCAAACACACTGTCCTCACAATAACAAACACATTGTTCTCATATTACCAAAACACTGTCCTCATATTACCAAAAACACTGTCCTCAAAGTATGCACTGTACTGACAATAATAAATACACTGTCCTTATAATACCAAACACTGTCCTCACAATATCTAACGCACTGTCCTCATAATCCCAAACACACTGTCCTCACAATATTAAACACACTGTTCTCATTGTACCAAATACTCTGTCCTCACAGTAAAAAACACACAGTGTCCCGTAAGTTCCTCTCTGTGATTTGTAAATTCTAACAGTCTTGCAGAGGCATCAGAACAGAGGCGTCTATAGAATGAAGGCATGCTTTTGCACTCCCCTGCGTACACACAAACACACACACACACACACACACCTCTATGCCATCAGAGACGACATCCGCACCCCTCCCCGTCCTGCAGCCGTTGCTCTCTCTCCCCCAACCGGTCTGTTGTCTCGAGGGAACGTTGATTGTTATTGGATTTTTTTTCTTTCTTTCTTTTGGCCTCTGGGGGGAAAAGGGACAAAAAGAAGGGATGGGTGGGGGTGGGGGATAAGAGCTGGGCGGATTGCGGTGCGGGACTGTGTGGGGGGTGGGGGGTATTTTGGTGATGTAAGGCGGGGTGGTAGTTGTCGCGAGCCACGCGCCCGCCCTGACCCCCGCGACCCCTCATTAGCATAAAGCTGCAGCTCCAAGCCCGGCCTGTTTCTCCAAAATCAGAAACAACGAAACAGAGCTTTTTCACTTAACGAGGAGAACGAGGCGACTCTTCTAAGACAAAAAAAAACAACAGCACAAAGGTCTAAGGCCTCCCTTTCGCCCAGCAAATAATCTAAAAAAGTGTCTAAATAATCTAAATCTAATTATCCAAAATAAAATAATCTTAAAAAGGAAACTTTTTATACGAAACTTTGTTTAAATTTAAATAAAGTAAATGTAAATACATAAAAGAAATCTAAATGACTAAGATGTATGTAAATGTAAATGTATTTAAAATGTGACGACGTATTTTAAATTGTATTTCATATATATGTATATGAAATACAATATAAGAATAATACATGATACAAAGTTTCACTTACAAAATGTATAGAAAATATTTATATATAAAAAAGAATGCATATGCAAGTTTTAAATTGTAAATGTAATTATAAGCACATTTTGAATTTACCTCTGTGCATAATTTCTACACGAATAAAATATGTAGACATCGAGCCTTCTAACTTTACTTACTTTAGAAAATAACAGTGAGTGGAACATATTTGATTCAGAATGACGTCAGTCTTAGTATAATAATACACTAATAAAAATGTTATTGGCTTTGCAGCATTGTGGTCCTCAGTGCAGGACACACACCAGGCCCCCTGTGGTTACTGGGGTTTTATAGAGTTTATTTGGTTCATTGTCTTCTGGGCGGCTGGACAGAAAACTTCAGAATGTGTGTGTGTGTGTGTGTGTGTGTGTGCGTGTCTGTGTGTGTGTGTGTGTCTGTGTGCGTGTGTTTGAGAGAGAGTAGTTTGGAAGAATGTGCAGGTTGATGGTGTGTGAGGTGGAGAGGGTACAGCAGACTGGTTAAGATCACATTACACAGCCAGAGGGGAAAACCTGGACTAACGTCCTCATCTCTGTTTACTAGTCGGGCAGTATTTCTTTCATTAGGTGATTTTTCTAGACATTTTTGATAGTCCCTTAGTCACAAAGTTTTTTTGCTTTAAAGGGTTATTTTGTGGAGTTATTCTATTTTGTGGGGTTATTGTGCTCTGTATATTTGTACATTTTAATGTCAGAAAAAAGGTCGTTAACTGTTTATGTTTAGAGCGCGAAAACGGCTGGGCAGCGTTTGGAAACCACTACCATAGCAATTTCTAGAAGATGTATTGTAGTAACACGCTCACACACACACACATACAGACACACACACACACCCTCACTGTAAATGTATTTTAACTCAAAGAAATTAAGTTTGTTGTACATAAATATCTTAATGTCCCACAGATTACTCAACTATTTTAAGTCAAGATCACGATTTGGTTACCGCATGAATGGCAGATTTAAGTTGTATAAACTTATACCAATTTAGTTTTGACCAGGAGAGATTTTATTGGCCGGTTCGAAAGCCCGCTAAAAGGCGTTTTTATTTACAAAATAGATGCAGTCTCAAACCCGACTTTTTCATTGCCTTCCATAGCTTACAAAAATGAATCGTTTGTGGGGGTTTTTTTAAGTGAAATGCTTTTGTTTGTTCACTACGGCAGATTGCAAGCTTGGTAATTATTTAAAAGTTTTTTGTGCTTCATCAATTAACCTGGCTGCTTATCTCTATCATGGGATCTGGAAACCTTGCAAGAGCTTCTAGCACGACGCACGTCACCAAAGCGCAAGCAATCTGAACCACATTTTCATGTCAAGTTACGTTGTCAGCTATGTGAGTTTCTTGAACCATGCCAAGACAAAGAATAGTTTACACACCTCCGTTGGAGACACCTTAGAGATAACCAGGTAGTCCAGTGTCCGTTTGAAGGCTGCACTTTTGAGACCAGTGTGTATTCAATTTTCAGTGCACATAAAAGTAAGGAGCACAGAGATCACAACTGGCCTATGTTCAAATCAGAATTAATTGTTAGTACTGGAACAGGAAATGAAAGTGGCATTGATAGTACTCAGAATCATAGGGTTTCTGTTGATGAAGATAACTTAGACCATATTGCTGAAGAAACATCTGAGGCAGATTGTCAGAATGTAGGAGAACATTTGGAGCATACCTTGGCAGGTCTGTTTTTAAAGATACAAATGCACTTGCACATTCCAGAAAAATCTGTTCCGGATGTCATTCAACAACTTTGTCTGGTAGTTCAATTGTCTCGGCCACTTTTGTACAATAACTCGAAAGCTGTACTACAGAAGGACTATACAGACATTGACGAGTCAGTTGTGAAAGAAGTGGTTGAGACTGTGACAGAAAACAACATTGTTGTCGCATGCTGCGGCAGAGACAGATGTCTTGCAACAATTAAAAGAAGAGCAAGGTTGCATGAATTTCCACATATAAAGTATATAGCGGAGAAAGGCAAAAAAAACCTGTAGCATATGTTCCTTTATTGCAGATGCTTCAAAAATTGCTGAGCAAGCAAGACTTGATTAATCAGAAGATGGACTTAACATTGGCTCTCAGAAGAAAGGAAGTGGTAAAGGACAAGCCTCCTGTGAGCCAGATAGAACAACGCTGTCCTGCACTCTTTGTAGAAAGGTAAACATGTATGTTTATATTTGAAATTTTTTCATGTAAAACTGCAAAATATGTGGTTAAGTGGTTCACAATTATGAAGTTAATTGTGCACTTGCTGTTTTACTACCTTAAGTATACTTCTACCAACTGCCATGTATCAACATTAATCAGTGGTCACAGTAAGATTGGCTGAAAGGTTTTGGTTGCACAATGAATGTGGCTGCAGGTGTACAAGTGGAGTCATGTGTTCCCCTGCTTGTTTGGAATAAAAAACCTACAACCACACTGATGCTTTACGGATAAGATGAGACAACTCTTTAAAGGTACAAGTGTATGGAAATTACTATTCTGTGCAGGCAATGTGTTGAACGTTAACATATGTTTTATTTGTACCTCTGGTTCAGGTTTACCATGAGTTCAGTAGAGTGGTGGGGAAAAACCTAAAAGAATTTTATCAGTTTCTTGACCATCATTGTCCTAAACTTGTTGAAATTTTCAGGTCAAAGAGAGGCCTGAAGGGACAGGTTTTACACAGACTTCTACAACAAACAAAGGGTGTTCTCATGTCAGGCAACGTTTTATAATTACATTACAGTGACCATTCTTGAACATGTCTATGAAGAGGTCTATTTAATAGTTCATGTGTTCAATTGATTTGTAATGTTTTACACAATCTGGTTAATAGTTTGATTGTTCTGTTGGCAAAAGTATTTATTTTAATTTATATCTAATTTCATTTTTAAAAGCTTTTACTACAAGGCAAGGCCAGTAGTAAACATCAATATGGGACATAGTTCACGGTCATATGTCAGAAATACATTGAGACTTACAAATACACACACAAAATACAGATATCAATAGACACATACATACATATACACACACAAACAAAAACACACTAATTAATCGACGCACACAGACACAAATACATGTAGACACTTATCAATACATACACAAAAATACAGATATCAATAAACACATACAGACCACACAGAAAGGGACAAACACACACATCAATCAACATAAATATATCCCCTTATCAGTCACATAGCTGTGATTTCTTTTTTTTTTTTTACAGATAATCTGGTTAATAGTTTGAATGCTCTCTTGGCAAAAGTATTTTAATTTATATCTAATTTATTTTTTAAAAAGCTAGGCAAGGCTAGTTGTAACCTTTAAAATGGAACATAGTTCACAGTCACATAGCTGTAATCTGGTTTTTTCTGGCTGTTGTATTTCTGGCCTACTTGTTCAAGAAACTTCTTCTTTTATTGTTGTGTACTGAATGAATAAAAACAAAGACATAAAAACAAACATTATGATTCTTTTCATATTTGCATTTATTAAATATTTATTAAAACGATAATACTCTCAATTTAAATATATTAGTTCATTCAGCAGTACTTTTTTAGGGTTACCTCAAAGTTTTTAAGATCATTTAACCTAACTGGGTTTTCTATATGTAACATGATAAGTTTAAGTAATTCTAACAAGCAAAAACTGATTCTTATAGTGCATTGTTAACCTAGAACCTTAAGTACACTCAACTTGAACGAATTTGTTCATTCAACAATGCTTAACTTAATTTTTAACCCAAAAATTTTGTATTCATTGAACTTATCTGGGTTTACAGTATATAGTTTACAGTGTGTGTCTGTGTGTGGATATATATGTGACACTAAAAGAAACATTAAAATTAAAGTAAAATTGGACATGAAATGAAATAATTACACACATGGTTAAATTAGTTCAGTCACTTTTCTCAGTGAAGGTACAGTTCAGCGTGAGTAAATAAAACATATATCAACATGTATATGTACATATATATGTATATATATTAGGGCTATAACGATATACGATACAAAACCAAATTCGCGACACTCAGGTCCACGAACCCATGTCGCGGTGTAAGGAGGGTGAATCGTGACACACCCTTTCCAACTCCTTCCCGTATACAGTTCCCGCCCAAAAATATACGTTTTTCACTGTAATAGGAGGATTTTCATGTCAATTTCTTTTGTTTAACCAATAGCTGAGGGTCTTAGGGTTTCAAAGAGCCCTCACACAAGTTTACAAACATACAAGCATGGATGGACTCTTTGTTTGCTGAATTGATTCGCTGTGAGTACATGTAAGTTAT
>JBBPCY010000082.1:9168112-9192791 GCA_037974405.1 Brachyalestes nurse
TCTCTCTCTCTCTCTCTCTCTCTCTCTCTCTCTCTCTCTCTCTCTCTGTCTCTGTCTCTCTCTCTCTCTCTGTCTCTGTCTCTGTCTCTGTCTCTCTTTCTCTCTCTCTCTCTCTGCTAGTGCTGCACTGTGCTGTGCTCATCCTCGCAAAGGCCTGTTCACATTCACACAGTACATCAGGCCAAAAAAAATCTCCAGCTTCACTTCACCTTGCTGTTCTGTCCAGCACGTTACACACTTATCAATCGTTATTCCCAGATTGTGTTTGCAGTTCAGCCATCAGCACTGAATCTCTTCAAATTCTTCGTTTTACACATCACCATTCAAAGGTCTGTAATCCTCATTCAGACAGGTGTGCAATTATTCTACAAAAGTTTGAGGCACCTGAAAAAAAACACACTTCTAAAGCTATTATACTAAAAATAGCATTAAATACAGTAAGTAATAAACTGATATTTCACAGTGTGCTTGCTTAACCATTTCAAAGCTCTCCTCATGGCAGTGCCTGTAGTGACCACTCAGTTACTGATTTGTCTAATCAGTACTTTGTTCAGTTAAATCAGGTGCTGATGGGAGAATTTAACGAATCAATGTGACGGGGGCTGAAATCTGAATCCAAAGTTGCGTTCTTCTTACCAGTTCCAAAGATATATTGTTTCATGTACTCTTGTTGTTTGTGTTTGCTACATTTGTATAAGCCCCACACAAAATTTTATTTTGTTTGATTTGAAATAACAATAAATCTGGGACACGTTATTTAAAATAAGACAGCAAAAAGACAGATGCATCTAGAATAAAAAAAGAGCTGTGGATTACTCTATAATGATAACTAGGTATCAAAGAATCATATTTGAAATACCAAGGCAGAAAAAAATACTATAAATAAATAATGGCAGTCTTATTTATCAGTCACACCCTTAAATTCCCTTTCTGTCCTTATTTACCTTTTATTGCCTAAATCATCTGTTTAAACTAACATTGTTAAAATAACATTATTTACATTGATAAATATAGCAGGTGTTCTTATGATAGATGGATGGATAAGTACATCCAGAACAACTAATAATTTAATCAGGTTACAAATATAAGCCAATGTGACATTTGGAGTCTTGCCCAAGGACTCTTGTTGGTGTAGCATGGTGTGCTTGCCTGGGTGGGGAATCCCAGTCTTCTGCACTGAAGGCAGTGTTGTTACCAGCCTTTATGTAAAATAAAGTTAGTGGCTCATGTTCTACTATAGATCCTGCGGCGTATATAATAATAAACATAAAAGAGATGAAACAGAGCATTGAGGAACCAATTTGTAGGCAGACAATAAAAAAAAAGAAGATAATCCAATATTCTGCTTTACCGTTTAAATGAAGTTATAAAAGCCTATATTTAATTACACTTGAGGCTAATTATTCTGTTTACATTCTTGACATTTTCTCAAAAATTTACCTCAAAAAAGATGTTTCTTGTACAACTTTTCATCAGATTCATAATTCATAAATGATAATATCTCATAATAACACAAATGCGGTATAGATTGAAAGTTTAACGAGCTAAGAGTAAGATCAGATTGCAACCTGCTTTCATTATGGCAGTAATGGTAACTTCTGAAGGTTAAACTGTGTTGGGTTGAATTGTTGCGTATGTGTGCTGATCACTGGGAGTGAACTTTTCATTTCTACTCTGATCTGAGACCAGTGTTTGTCATTCTTTGTCATTATGATCGGAACAGTGGAAGAAGGTCCAGGATCAGCATTCAAAGAGAAAAAATGAAAGGTGTTAAGGTGAGGGCCGGAGGTCAGTGCCAGTGAAGCGTGTTGTTAACCCTGGAGTTAATGTGTGCCTGGCTGGATTGATTAAGTGATGGAATGTGAGGGACACGGACATTACACATGTACAAGCACATGTCCACATACTTACAGACACACACAAATACAGGGGGAGCAAGTTTGAAGCTTAACATCTTAACATTTCTTCATCTAGAAATAATATAATAATATATTAATAATTATATATAAATAATAAAATTAAATTTTCTGGTTTTTTTTGCAGTACTGTTTTAAAAATGCCATAAAGTGGTGGTTCGGGAACGGTGTAGTGTAGTAATTCCTAGACTTGATGTAGTCATTTCTAGAATGGTGTCAACTTGTGCAACCCTTTCTTCAGTCGTTTAAAACAGTGCAATGATTTTTTTGAATGGCGTCAGTGATATCAAGTTGTGTCAAATGGGGACGAGGTTTCTAAAGTGATGCCGAATTGTGTGATGATAGAATAGTGCCAAATAGTACAAAGAGTTCTATGGAGTTGCATAAAATAGTGTAATGATTTTTAGAATGGTGTCAATGGTTTTCCAGTGTAAATAGTTTTACTATTTCTAGAGTTGAGTCAAGTAGAGTTGAGATTTATATGGAATTTATATGGAAGATTTATTAAATAATGAACTATGTAAGATGACGTAACTGAAGACTTTTAGAATGGCTTACAAAATTTTAAATATAACGGTGTAAAATCCTGCAATGATTAGTGGAATGACGTCAAAAGGATTTCTGTAATGGCATAAAATGGTGAAAAGTTTCTTACAGAATGATGCAAGACTGTATAAAGGGTTCCACTCTATGTTTTATTGGATTATTTTCATTTGTTCGCTTAGAAGTGCAATCCAAAATAAGTGCAATCTAAAATAATATATATTCATGGTCATGAAACTGGTGACATTCTCCATATCTTCTAGATGTTTTTTCACCATTAATAATTATTCATTTTGCCCAGGCTTGCATTCATTTTTTAACATAAGCAGCCGACATTTAAAGCAGCGTGTACATTTCCTTTTTTATGTCTTTGCATGTGTGAGCATGTATGAGTGTGTGTGTGTACAAGGTTACACTCTCTGGCACAAAGAAAACCAAACAAATGCATTTCCATCGAGGACTACACCAGGTCTATCCTCACTGTTTTGGCCTAATTGTCACAAAACTGGGGTGTGAGTTAGTTTAACATTAGCTATGAGCTCCCACAGCCCTATGAGCCCTACCGGGCTTTACGGTGAGAGTCAGCTTACATAAACAGAAACAAAAACCAGCCACAAATGTGAATTTTCTCAGGACTCTAGTAGAGTGTTACACTGCCATGCAGAAGAGCCTGTGATGTGTGGTCAGCTGCATATCAGATACACACCCACTGCTGCATGCACCCAAGCTACATGCCTGCAAATGGTCCCTCTGCAGTTTTGTGCTGATGTCTGCAATGATAAATGACCCATACCTTTTTTTGAAAGATATGAATGTGCCATATTTACCATTTAAATTTACATTATCTGTCTACCTTCACCTCCAGACTAACCCAACAGCGAATGCTAGGCCCATGTGTGCTTGAGAGTAAACACTGAAATGCGAGCTCAACATTCATGAGATGTTGAAACTATTTCCTCTGCTTCATTGTTTGCGTGTGTTTGGCGTCAGCGCTGTAGTGTAAAGATGGTAATGGTGTTTAGGACTATAAGAACTGTCAGTGATCTCATTACGCCTTGCTCTCTCACACGCCAGTGGGCTGTAGTTAGCGCAACGCCCACTTAAATATTAGATGCTTTGACCCAAATGACGGGAACTGGTGCAGGCAGAACAGTTCTGAGAACAGCTGATGAGGAAGATGCATGGTGCTGCCACACAATGTGTGTGTTCCCATCTGTGTGTATGTTTATATGTGTGTGTCTCTCATACTCTCCATCTGTGTGATATATATATATATATATGAATGTTGGCTATCTGTGAATGTGTGTGTGTGTGTGTGCTTATTTGTCTCACAGTGAAGTTTATCATGATGTTAATGTTAAGGTTAAAATTAAAATGGCTATAAAATGGAAGCAAGCAATATAATTGATTCAGTTTTATTAGGAGTTATTATTGAGATTTTCAGATACAGTATGTGGTGCAAATATGGCATATACTATTTAGTTGCAGTGTACCAGATATTTACTATATTTATGGATTATGTGTGTAGATATAGTTCATAGTATAGTGTAGATTTATTGTGCAGATATTTGTAAAATCAATATGTTATATACTCAGCACTTAAGGTGTATATATATATAGATAGTATTTATACTATAGATACAGTACATTCAATAGTAGTAGTATAGTATCCAACCCAGAGTATACATATAGCAGATACATAGCATTTATAGTATAGATACAGTATTTACCCCAGTATGTTCCCATTATTAGTAGGACAGATTACATTACAATCATATATCCAAAGCGACCAAAAATATGAAGACACATTCAAGGTTTGGGACACCCAGTATGTACCCAGTATATGATTTGTATCCAGAATATTTAATTTCAATGGACAGTACCCAGTTCCCATAGTACAGAAACAGTTTATACTGTTTATACTATGTGCATTTATAGTACAGGTACAGTCTCTGTCTGTATGTGTGTATCTCTTGAGCTGAATGTGTCTCTGCCTATTTGTGTGTGTGTGTGTGTGTGTGTGGTGTCTGACAGGCGACGTGAGCCACACAGGCTGAAGTGGGTGGCGTAACAGAGCGCCTCATTGCAGTAATCGATTAAAGCCAGCTCCATCTCTGTCCAGAGCGGGCGGAACAGGATTTAGAGCGCCTGGGCCGCCTGCCTCCGGGCCTCCGTTACACCCTCCACGCTCCAGCCTCGAACAAAAGCAGCAGCATGCCGCATTAGCAGCAGGAGAAAAGGCTCCCATCAGGGCCCTGCGAGAAAATGCACTCTATTCACTTCTCCTCCACAGCACCTTATCGCTGAGACAAAATCCACACAGGCAGAACGCTGGGCTGCTTCGCAGTCGAGGATTCTTGCCCTGTTTAAGTAGGCATGTTCTTCCGATGAGGATACCATTGACGACATCCCTCATTAATTATGGAAGAAAGCTGACATATCAGTGTACGATCTACCTAAAAATAGAAATATATAACACTCATATAGCATATGTGCCCATTTTGACTCCTAGTTTGGCTTCTACTGTGTCCTTGCTCAACGAAAGAAGAAATTGCTTGAGCAAATGAGACTTGATCAATGAACTTATCAGGGAAATAATTGTTTTAGTTACCAGTGTTTTAACTGTTGTTGTTTTTATAATAGGAAAGAAGCTGGTCAGCTAGTCATGAAAAGAGCCTAAACTAAACATGGTGAAAGGGCATTTATCCACTATGCTGTTCAATCAATATCAGATATACGCTAGCTGTAGCTTTGCCCTCTTTCACATGTTAGCACCTGTACTTCTTCTTTGATTGGTTTTCTAGGTATTCTTTTGTTTCTTCTATTTTTAGATTATTTTATTCTATTTTTATTTTTATTCTATTCCTCCAAAGCACATTGAATTTACCTTTGTTATTATAATGCACTATAGATATAAACGTGACTCGACGAAGGTGGCCAGGAAGGGAACCATTTTGCCATTATTGGTGTTACAGACACAGTTCGTGGTATTTCCAGGTCTGCTCTCTGCGGGTATGAAATCAGAGCTAACTCAAACTGGCCCGACTGCTAAATGTGAAACCTGAACCCACACTGGCTCGCACACAAAGAGATAGATTACCACCAACTGAATTTGACTGCGTTTTACTTTTTTACCAAGAACTCGAGTTGAGTGCCTGAAGTCCTGCTGGATGTGTGAATTTGTTTCCTGCTCTCTTATATGTCTACTTGCTTGATTCAAGCCAACTTGTGAAACTGCATCCAATTCATGTTCTGTTTGTTATGATACATTCTGATAGTAAAACTCACAAACTGTAGAAAATGATTGCAATCAGCTTAAATAACAGTGATCATTTTCAAATGACTGCAATCAAGCAGTTATGTACTAATTGTGACAGGCCTAGTTCAAATTATATAGGATCTGACCTCCAGGCAAGTCCTATTATTTCACTGGCTTTGAATGAATTAACATATCAAATAACTTCCACGTTCAACCCATCGGGGGCCTGAAGATAATAAAGAAAGCATCAGGAGTAGCTCTCTTTCACGCTACAGGAAACAGCATAATAAAGTTAGCGTCTACATTTCTAATCAGACATTTTACACCATGTTATGTTATGACATTTAGCCTTGACACCACTGAATCGCAACTGCTGGACAAAAAAAGGAATCACCAAAAGGGTTTTAAAAATTCATTGAAGTGCCTTCATATTACGGACTGAGGGATGACCAGGACAAGCTGAAATCACAACCTGACAACGCCCCCCCCAAGCCAGACCGAGCACTGGATTACCAAGGAGAAAACAAAGCTTTCCGCGGTGGCTCAACTAGAGCCGATCAACAAAGTCAATCAATGTCACTTCGTCAAACGAGATCAATAAGTTTCATTCTTACTCCTTCCCACCCCCCACACACCCACCACAAGTAGAAGTCCCAGATGACCATACGAGTTCATTGTATTTGTAACTGAGAGAACACAGTGCTCAAGTAAAAAAAATATATATATATACACAATTTCCTCGTAACCCATATGGAAGACATGTTTTGAGTCCAAATTTAGATTTTTTAGTTTCTTTAGCTGGACCTACCAGGCTGACATTCATTGAAGTCATTAAAACAGTCGCTAAAATTGTAAATACATCCCTAAAAGTTCTCTGAACCCACTTGAACCACATCCAACTCTTCATTAAGGTGATGCAGGGATATAGATGTGGTTTAGGACACAGTGAGACTTACAGTGAGCTATAAAAATGAATAAAACAGCCAATTGCTGTGGGCATCATTTTTTTAGACATCATGGTCTATTTTTACCTCAGGAGTTGGAGCACTTATCTACAATTAGTTTTTCATGGCAAAGACTGTCATAAGTACTGAGGAATTTGATCCAAGATCAGTCCTCCTTATGGCTGCTTTGGTGTTGTGTGAAAATGTGTCTGTAGTGTCTGGGAATGTCTGCAGTGGTAAAATTTGGTTTATTTTTATAGCTCACAGTAGGTCGTACTGTGTTATAATCCACACCCACAGGTCTGATGCACTATAATGAAGAGCTGGAAGCACAGTTGGGGTTGGTATTGACTTGGGTACGTACTGAACACTTTGCCTCTGCTCAGATTTGGACTCCAAACATGTGTTGGCTGATTGACCCCATCTGAGTAAAGTGAAAAAAACAGTGTTTTTTGCAAACCCTTACAGCACGAGCAGCAGCGTAACAAATGTTAAATCGTCATCATACAGCCACACAGCTCCTTATACAGAAGTTCCTCCAGGTTGTGTGTTTGCTCGAGTCTGACGTCACACCGCTAAAAAACAAAAATACCCAAATTTCTTTATTTTTGGTCTTAGAAACAAACAGAAAAAATGCAAGATCTTTGAATCTGGAGAACTTTCAGGGTAGTCTCCACAAGTGGGCGGGGAAAACCCGCAGAGGAAGGGGGTCTGGAGAGCGTGTAGGAGAGCAAACACCAGTTTTATACTGTTTTTATTTGTTGAAATCATATTTAAAGGGTTCTAACGGTCAACAGGTTGTTGATGATGGGGCTGGGATCTTCCCGATTGTACTTTCTTGCGCGGTATTTGGGAACTCCAGCGCCAGGTCTAAGAAGCACCAGTGTGGAGAAAAGGTGGGAGAAAGGGTGGAGAGAGAGGGAGAGAAGAGCAAGGCTCGCTCAGTGGTGGAGGTATAAGCCTCTCCATTGAGACTCTAATCGGCTCACGGTGACACAAATGCCCAGGCCAGCTTTTGTCACCTGTCCTCTAGTACCATGTTACTGATGGAAGCTCAGCTCAGCTCTCTGTCTCTGTCTCTTTCTCTCTTTTTCTCTTTCCCTCTCTCTCCCTCTCTCTCTCTCTCTCTCTCTCTATATATATATATATATATATATATATATTTCTCTCTTCCTCTTTCACTCTGCTTTTCTGTCTTTCTTTATCCGTCTTACCACTCCCTATCTCCGTCTCTTACCACTCCCTCTCTCTTTCTCTCTCCCTCCCTCTCTCTTTCTCTCTCTCTCTGCTGCTGCCTCTGCTGAAGTCATCCTCAGATTTATGTTCATCCCCCAGCGCCAGCTGAGAATGGAGACTGACTGCACAATAGAGGGAGAGGACGAAAAGAGCAGGAAGCAAAGGACAAAACAGACAGATTCAGACGGATTCAGATAGCGATAATTTGAACGAGTCATCGTCTCCTCAGATCGGCAGAGAACTGCATTAAATGCAGGGTACATCAACCCCTGATCATGGGAGCAGTGGGAAGGCCGTTTAGGGAGAGAGACTCTATGCAGATATACAGAGAAGTAATAAACTCTCTTCCATTTTGGGATGATGCGATGCTTTGTGGAGATTCTGTATCAGCAGTGGTATAAAGATGAGGCCTGTTAGCTCTCACACACTATAAACAAAGGGTCTTATAAACGCAGCCTCTGCTGACTGAATCACACACAGTCTTATCCTCTGCAGAGGTCAGGCTCCTTGTAGTTATAAATGGAATGTGGTTTGCTGTACATTCTCCTGCTCACACACTTGATGGCAAATATGACACATCCATTGCACAAGCTAATCAATTAGTGGTCACAAATCAATCCTTATATTCTAAAGTAACTGATAATTCTGGTCCATTATGATTTGTCCTGCACTTTTAAAAAAAACCTGTACCTCTCAGTGTAAAAACGTTATCACTGTGGTGGTGCCATCAAGGGTAACTTGATTGCGCTGGCTCTATACATTAAAAAAGTGAGGCTACAAAAGGTACAAAACTCATTTAGTGTTTATCAGGACCATGTTGTACTTTTGAGGGTACATTTTTTTCTGCCTTGTGGGAATACCATTTATGGGGGTAGTGCATTTATTTCTTCCAGTGTGTAGCACTAGAAACATTTGCCCCTTGAGACATCGCAGCACCTCAAAATGTAAGGGGGAATGGGGGGTAGGAGGTTGTGGGGGATGCCCTTAACAATGCAGTGCTCTGGAAATTTCAGATAACTCAAATAAGTCCAGAAACAATCAAAGCAAAACAAACAGGTTAGATGGACAAAAGGAGCATTCCATCTATTCAAACCTCAAAAACACTTGGATTGGATTCAAACTGCTCAGTCAATCAATCTGCCCTTTTACAGAGGAGTCCACTTTAAAGCTTTTACAAACTAAGTGCAGTTTATTTAAGCAATTTATCTGGACATCAATAAATGCATTCAAACACTGGCATAGCGGCTGATGTCTCATACGCAATTGTACTGCAGACAACAAAAATGCAAAATTGGTGTCCTCAGAGCGTATACTTTTCCACAGATGTCTGAAGTAGTATGATGTCCTTCAATACTGTCCCTCAGGTTCTAGTGTCTCAAGAAGCAATTCATACTAGGTTACACAAAGCTGAGGCAAAGCGATCTGTTTCAGCTCCTGGATGAGGTGATGAAACTTTCTGTCCTTTTTTACTTTTGCAAAATGGAAAGTAATCTACCCAATGTGACCCAGAGACCAAATGGTGTCTTGGTAACAGCATATTCGGTTTATTTCGTCTTTTTTTTGCACAACATGGTTTTGATGTGAATAGTTTGTGTCATTTATTCAGTGTGTATTGGCCGTTATGTCCTAATCGGGTCAGCCACTTTGGTTCTGGAGTTGGAAAAGCTGCACGGAGGGAGCTATAAGTCGATTTGAGACACACCCTGGGCCATTCCAGTCTCTGCGTTACAAAAATACCGCCAGGGCACGTCACGTTTCTCTAGCAGGCCGACTCTGGGGAGCCTAATGAAAAGCATCCTGCCAGAACAGTCTATTTTACTACTGGTTTACATATTAATCCATATTCAGGGAAGTAGCTGAAAATGGGTGTGCTGGTTTACCAATAGTGACACACACACTAGCCTACTCTGTTTACATTTTTCCCTAGTAGGCCTGCAGGTCAGACGGGTTGCCCATTAACGTGACCTTCTCGACAGTGAGGCGAACTGAATGTCGAACACAAATGCCTTTTTATTCTTTAATGACTGGCCGTTTGGACGAGAGGAAAAGAAGTTCGGCTCGGCTAGGAGGAAACGGGCAAACAGTTTATGTTTCTCAGCATCTTGCCGTCTGCTCGCTGTCAACAAGCGAAGATCAAACCCATGAAGTCTCTGTCGAAATCTGTCCCCCAGAGAAAAAAGCGCTGCTTCATCGATGTGCTCACATCAGTTTCAATGATTGAGGCAGAATCTGGGGAGTGTTTTAGCATTAGCTCCCTGTCCTGGTGCAGCAGATACTGATGTGTGTGTGTGTGTGTGTGGGGGGGGGGGTTGTTATTGAGTAATTGGCTCTGTTGGCTTATAAATAAGGTAGAGGCTGTATTCCTAAGACTATATGCGATAACGCAGAAGACACGGGCTCAAGCAAGGAAAGAAAGGGGAAAGGATGTCTGTAGTGGAGTAATTAAATCCACTGGCCTCTTTGAAAGCATAGTCTGTTCGTGGAGAGGAAGAGAAGAAGCGGCTGAATGGGACGAGAAAGAGATACACCCACCTTCTTCAGTTCTATAGTAGAGTACCTAGAGGCAAATGGTTCTTTATGTAAGTGGTTCTTCTTAGAGGTGGTACAGTATCTCTGCACTGAGCTGATAGCAGTAGAAAAGGTTTCTACTGGATTTTGGAGGGAAAGTAAAATTATCTCTTTTATTTTGTTAGCTGTGTGTTTCTATCTGTGGGGCAGTAGAGAGTTTGGACAGTTTGAAAATAAAATATAAAGTGTTAAATATAAAAATAGCTCAAGTTTTGAAGTAGTTTTCAAAGAAAATATCAGATTGGTGGGAGGTGTTCATAGTGGTATTGGGAAGGAAAACATGACATCGTCTCTATTTCTCGTCTATGATGAAAAATCTGTTGTTTAGAGCCCATTTTGCTGAAAGCGTAGCTTGGTTGGCAGATGTTGAACTCTCTTCTGTCCTCTCTGAGCAGGAAATACATACAGGATGTGACCACACCGTGCCGCGGTGTGGCCTTGGCATCCACCAGGCCAAGCTGAAACTCACACGCCTTGCTAAAAGCCTTTTTTAAAGTCCTCTAACTCTATACTATTGCCAGTCCATCACTGATACATCCCTGCAGTCGCAGTATCTATTTTTGATAGTAACTTTTTTACTTATTTATTTATATTAACAGGCAAAATGCCACGAGCAGGCCAAAGCTTGAGTTTCAATATAACACATCAAATAAAAGCTGAGAATTACCCGTTGGGCCTTATTTATTCAACATTGTCTGGTATCTTGTACTGAACACAGTTTTTCAGTTCCTCTTACAGCGTTTGAGGTCGGAGCTGTTTGTCACGAGAATGTCTAGGACAGCCAAGAAGGAATCTAGTCTAAATGTTGGTCTTGATGTAGAGTACAAACTGGGTTTGAAATTTCCCATGAACAGCTTTTGAATACCTTGTAGAGCTCAAAGTATTGGCGGTGGTGTGCTTGTCCAGGCTGTCCAATGGACAAGTCCTTCATCTGTGCCGTGTGGCTAGCATGACTCAAAACTCAAATAAAGGCCACATAACCTGCATTTTTCTAGGCCCAATATGTACTAAAAAATAGCTGTAATTCTTTGTTTAAGGCAAACTGGCTGTCCTGTATGCCCTGTAAGTCATCTGGTAGGTGAATAGCTGGACATTTGCAAATGTGTTGTTTTCTGTGAAGTCATAAAACAATGAATCCGTTCCTACAGCTGTATGGA
Source organism: Brachyalestes nurse (assembly GCA_037974405.1). Taxonomy (NCBI): domain Eukaryota; kingdom Metazoa; phylum Chordata; class Actinopteri; order Characiformes; family Alestidae; genus Brachyalestes; species Brachyalestes nurse. The sequence continues at coordinate 9,179,736 of JBBPCY010000082.1, forward strand.
CTAAAAAGTAGATGTTTTTACATTTTAACTATGTTTACACACTATATCTAACTATTTTGCTAGAAAAAAAGATTCAGTTTTCAATGTTTCTCTGTTTCACGTTTCTGTACGACTTCAGCTACAGGAAAAAAGTAAAGTTTCATTAGTTATGCTGTAAAGGTGACAGTGGTTGGTGTGGTGTTGTGGTTAACACTGCTGCTCTCAGTACATCAGACAGGGTCCGATTCCCCCACCTGGGTAAGCAAGCTACATGCTACATCAAAAAGAGGCCTTGGGCAAGACTGCTAATGTGACATTTTCTGTGTAATGTGATTAAATGTAGGCGCCCTGGATAATCCCCTCAGTCAAATGTGCAAATGAAACAGGATATTAACTGTAAAGTTTACTGATTTCACAATAACATGGGTTAGCACTGTCAACTCACAACAAAAGGGTCCAGAGGTTCTTTTCCTATGCGTGTTCTACCCACGTCTGTGTGAGTTTCCACTGGGTACTTCAATCATCGGTGAACTGGAGATTCTGCCCTTAGAGGTGACTGTGTTTCTCCACCTTTTGCCCTTTGAGTGCTGGGACAGGCTCTAGCACTCCTGCAACCCTGGTTAAGGATAGGATGAGCGGCTTGTGTAGTGAATGAACATGCTACATTAGTTTACAATAAAATGAAGGGAATTAAGGAATTTGGAGGCAGGCTTTAGTAGGTGTGCCTTGTTTGCAGCGAATTCCAGCACCAACATGGTTGTTCCCAGATGTATATTCTCATTATGAGATCGCGTCTAGCTCTGCAGGACTATTTGAAGGCCAGCTGATTCTAGATCAGCACCTATCCCGCAGTATCCTATTCGCCCCCTTACTCCATGTGTACTGTATTGGCACAGTCGTGTCTACGCATTACATTATCATACCTCTTAACATCGATTTAAAATGGGATCAATGTGCTCGGATTACGTTTTTACTCTGCGGTGGCTACACTGTGACAGATAGAGAGAGGCCAACGACAGGGAACCAAGAGAGTATGGGTTTTCCTGTTTAGCATTCTGCTAAGAATGGCCACACACACACACACACACACACACACACACACACACACACACATGCATGGAAACATACATACACACACAGAAGGCGATTGTGAGGCGTCTCAATTTACTTCTGTCTGAGTCCTGACAATCGCTCAGTTGTTTAAGTTCCGTCCTACTGGCTGTATGGTCCAGCTGTGATCTGATAAAGGTGCTTTTCAGTGGTCAGACAATTAGAGAGAAAGAGAGAAAGAGAAAAAGAGAGACAGAGTGAATCTATAGCATCTCTTGCATGTTAAACTGCAACCCTCACATGCACTCACATGCAGAGCGAGCGAGACGGAAAAACATATACTCTGAGAACTGATGCCACTCGCTTGCAAGGAAATGGAAGCAGCCAGCGCTTCAGTCTGAATTTAGGTCAGAGAGCAGGGCCTCAGCATTGCAGAGTTTCACCTCTCATAGGTACTCAGTTCCTGTTGCTGCATTTTAGCATTGCTCTGACCTTTAACTAACATCTTTTACTAAGATGTTCAGTATTAGTGCTTAAAAGTTTTAAAAATGTTATATACCATAATAACTATTCTGTGAACAAGAAGTTAGTAAATGATAAATAATATGCTGTAATGACCTATTAACACTCATTTAGTCATGTTATCAATCTTCATATTTGACCACCACTTAATGTAAGTACTTAATTCTCAGTGTTGTGTGTTTTTCTACATCATTCTAGAATCATCATTGGGCCCATTTGTCATTCTGGACACATCTAACATTCAATTTATTTACAGCTTACTAGCACTTTTTTTGTTATTTGCACAATACAAGTATACTAGAATTGTGATGGAATTTAATGGCTTTATAAGCTGAATCACAGATTATCATTACACAAAATGGCAACACATGCCTGAGACATTATTTTATAATGGTTTTGAGTAGATTTGGCTTAAAATTTAAAAGCCTAAAAGGCAAAATGACAAAAGTAAACCTTTTTATAAAAAAAAAAAACTTAGCCTAGAAACACTTGCAGTTTTAGGTAGTAAAGAATGGTTATTTTGTGTTATTGACATCATGACCCCTGGTTTAATTTACCACCATTTTAAAGAAAATTCAAGTTGGTGAGAGTGTCTGCAATGCACCAACAAAACACTCCAAGAGACTTATTTTATCTCAATGATTGAATTATGCGGTAATTTGAGGAAAACCACAAAACTAATCTCCCACAAGATGTGAAAGAATATTAGCCAACCTAGTAGACTGACATAACAGTCTACAGTTTTATGGTCTTTACAGTAACACTGATCACATTAAAAAGCAATGAGGTTGTTTGAATTTTCTATTTGTGCTGTTCTTAAAGTTTTCTCTCTTTATAAAATCTAAAGAGTCTTTATTCTTCCTCCATTTTGGTGAAACAATCTAAAAGCTGACATGCTACTTTGCGAACAGGAGTTTCCTCTCGCCAAAACTATTTTAAAAGAATAAAAGAAATGGATAATTAATCCACTAAAAACAACCTTGCATCATGCACTTTTTCCTTTTGGGCTTATCAGCAAAATCCAATGTTAGTCTAATAGTGGTTAGATGTCAGTTTTGCATGTTATCTTTCACTCTTCCCAGTATAAATATGGTTGTCCTGCTGTGTAGTGATCTGATATGCTCACTATAAATCTTAGCTGTCCGTTCTTAACAATGGACGTACTTCATTCTTTCATGTTATCACTCATACTTTCCAGTAGCCAGTGCATGTCATTAGAGAAGTATGTCTACAGCGGCAACAGAATGAGTTGGAAGAGCATGTACAGCATCAGTATATGAAGAGAGTCTATTCATTAGCTTTCTCAGAATTCTGCAGCATAGCTGACATTTCATGCTAAACAGCTAGAACGAAGGCCATCCTTGAAGAATTCATTCATTTGACACGCTAAAACATGTTTGGTGTTTGACGTTTTGCAACATTAACAGTTGGTGGCCTGGTGGTTAGGGAGTTGCCCCTGTGACCAGAAGGCTGTGGGTTTAAATCCCAGGACTCCTAGTGGCACCACAAAGGTACTGTCCCCACACACTGCTCCCTGGACGCTGTGTCGCTGTCTGCCCACTGCTTCACTTGGTGAATGGTTTAAATGCAGAGAAAGAATTTTGTGCTACTCACACTGCGTGCTGTGATGTGTTCAGGTATGACAAACTTTACATAGCTAAAAACGGTAGTAGCAGTCATTTTGAAACCAAATTTTTATCTGTACTTATTTTTATTGTAGAAGACAGTACGTCACATACCAGAAACTGTATCAGCTTGTCTATTTGAGGTTTCTCAACAGTGGAACGCAGTTTGAGGAGTATGTGATGCTTCAGGCATGCAGTTAGTATGGTGCTAATTGCTGAGGTGTTAGCTTCCATTACTTGCTTCTATTTGAACTGGGAAGACAAGTAATAGTCAACTGGAACAGCCCTGAAGTTGGATTTCTGACTCAGAAAGTGGGAGCATCACCAAACCTGTCCTCGATATCGAAGATGGCTGACCAACAGTAGTGAAAGCTGTAGTAAGTGGTGTTTAATGGCACTTCTGTCTTATTTATGTCTCATTAAATAGGTTGTATACACAGTATTGTCCAACATCTACCTGTGGACATGTTGCTACAGTGTTTGTTTGCACAAAACATAGCATAATGCATTGTTATGAATGTTAACTGGCATAGCTAACAATGCCATAGCTAACAATGGCTAGCCAGGAACACGGTCAGCTTGGGCAGGAAGTCATTAAAAACTCAGACTTCCCTCTTCCTAGTTAAATGGAGCACAGCATTAGTCCTGAAGCTTGACGTGTAAAGGAAGCATCTGACACCAGACATGTCTTGATCAACTTTATTTGAGATAAGGGGGGAAACGTTGTGTAAATTTGTTTTACCCAAACTGTTCTTTTAAAAGTCACTTTCAACCAGTATTGACTTACCCCATGGTTATTGTGTGTAGGTGCCACTTTATTTTGGTATCAAAATCAATATATTTACTTTTTTGCTTGTTGCTGTTTCACCAGCTGCTGGTGTAACGATGAATTAGTGAGTCAATGAATCAATATCCCTCCCCGGATAAAGAGCAGCTGTTTTTTTATTCGTTTGAGCAGCCAGGCCTTCATGACCAGCAGTGGTGGTGGACTGCAGCTTTTTTAGCTGCCTTTGTTACATGCAGCCCTGCCCAGGTGCAGCCACTATTAAGGAAGCTGAAAGATCTCCGACATATGAATTATTGCTACAGGAAGACTTCGTGTGAGCTTAGCGTGAATTAGGAAATTAGTGGGCTGCCAGCAGTTGATCGGTATCATACGCACTCTCGTTCTGAATCAAAAAGATGAATTGGATGTAACACGGTTTGCAGTGGCTGCAATATTTCAGGACGCGCCTTCTTACTTATCTAAACCCTTGCCGATAAGGGGGAGAGCAGGAGCCCAACTGTATTGTCATCGTTTCAGGAAATTGATTATTTGTCTGCTTTGGGGAGGTCAGTAATGTTTATACGCGCAATGGTTCGCTATCAGTCTGTGGCTTTGTTCACACGGCAGAGCAAATCAGATTCGCTGCTGAAATCACACCAGTTTGAAAACAGTTGCAGCACAGAGGATGAGGTAACATCATCGTTTTCATTTGGAAAGATTATGTCCAGGGATATGCCGTGGATAATATATTTTGTACATTGCAATGTAGCGCTGTGGGTTAAAGGAAGGGTTTGATGAAAATCTACTGTTTTCTTCCTTAACCTGCCGGGGGGGGGGACTAGTCAACAGTTAGTTATGCCCTGGGACTATGAGCTACGTCACCCAAAACTGGTAGAAAAATCTTGTTGCCCCAGCGCAAAATTTTAAACACAATGGAGACTTTATTTAAAGGAGTAGATTTAAGTTAAGGGTGTGATTTTTCACTAGTGAGTATGGGTGGGTGAGGGTATATTGTCTAGTAGAGGCCAGTAGGTTTAGGTCCATGGCAGGGAGTATAATGGTGGTGTAGCTGGCGCAGAAAAGGAAATTAGTATGTCTTCCTTTCTGGGCGGATGAGAGAGAGAAAGAGAGCAAGAGAGAGAGAGAAAGAAAGAGACAGAAAGAAGTCGTTCTGAGTCTTTCTTTTTTAGGCCCAGCTGCAGAAGTGTAAGGGTAGTGTGGCTATGCATAATGGCCCCACTGATGGAGTGAAGGATTTTCTTTTTTCTTTCTTTCTCTCTCTCTCTCTCTCTCTCTCTCTCTCTTTCTGTTTCATTGGGACAGCTGTTCTTCCTGCCCTCGTGGGCAACAGGCCACATGTCTGCAGGGGGCTAACAGACACACACACACACACACACACACACACACACACACACAGAGTCATTGCACAGGAACTTGCACACGCATGCACATGCGTACAGAGGAAACACACAGTCACAATCAGATACAAGAGGAAGTGACAGAAACTCACCCAGACACAAAGCACTCATCATGCTTTATTTTGAGCTACATATTTTTTTTACTCAGTTTTGGCTGAACTCAGCCTGTTTGATTTTGGTGTGGATAATGTGAGTTTTACAGAGAGGCTAACCTGGCGGCCATGGCCGTGTGGCGACAGCCTGAGCTCCAGTGTGCAGGGCTCTATATGGGGCTGCTAGACTGACATAGCCACAGACGCATCATCATCTGCTTCTCTGCCTAGTGATACACTCTTAAAGAGAAAGTGTAGCTTTGGTGCTGGGATCACACAGAGCCACAGAAGCAGCATTTAGCGAGGCGCAGGTACACACACACACACACACACACACACACACACACACACACACACAAGCAATCATGGCAGTTCTTCTTTCTGCCCTACACCCACATTAAACAGACTTGAAAAGCCTTAATAGTTAATCTGTATTTTCCCCTCAGACAAAGAGAGATTTCAGCTGATTATGGACTTTTGTCACAGGACATGACGGTGGAGGGGTAGACAGATGGAGATGTTAAAGGATGGATGAATGTTTTTATTACTGCCATCGTTTCCTTTTTGAACAAATAACATTAAGGAACTTCGATCTTCCTGACATGAGTAAGTTTTACATTAATCATATACTTTATCTTATGCATAACATTTATGGTAATCTTATATGTAAAGTTTATAAATAACGGCATACTTGAAGTTTATAATGTTATACATAATTTCTACATAATTTTAGTACAATCTTTTGCATAATCTATAGTAGTTTTGTAAGTAGTCTACAGTGATCTTATTCATATAGATTACAATAATCTTATACATAGTTTATAGTAATCTTATGCATAGCTAATAATAATCTAATACATAGTTTAAATGTATACATAGTTTATAGTAATCTCATTTGCAGTTTACAATAATATCATTCATGAAGTGTATAGTAATCTTTTATGTAGTTTATAGAAATTTTATATACAATTTATAGTAATATTATACCTAGTTTATTTTAATATTGTACACAGTGTTTATAGTATACATGTAAGATATTTAATAACTATATATATAAAGTTTATCAGTATCATGTAGTATAATAGCAGCAGGAGCCCCCAGAATCTCAGTGTTTTCTCAGTTAACCAAACCCTGCACCTGGTATAGAGAATGGGGAGTTGGCTAGACTCGCCATGAATAATTGAGAAATGTCTAACCAACACCCCCCCTCCAACTATGCTTATTAATTATTACGCCATGCCAGATGCATGTCCAATTCTTTTCCTGAAGGACAGATTTTTTGGTGAGTCTGCTTGATAAAATTAGTGGGGTGCACTTTTTTTTTCTTTTGTCATCAGCAGATGCTAAAAACAGCATAGCCCAAAGGTGGGTTTGACCTCACTATGCTAACAGAGCCCAGCCAAGAGGTTGTGCTAGCGTGATGCTACACGCAAAGTTGCCTGCATAAAGGTCATGTCCTACACTGTCCGGAATCCAGTGAGGATTTTGTTATGGAGCTGAATGCAAATGAAACATCAGATACTAGGAAGATAAGAAAATAGGATTTTATACACAATGCATCCTCTGAATAACTTTGAATGAGGACAAACACAATGAGGACAGGTGCAAAAGTATGTAGGCATATGTGTGTGTGTGTGTGTGTGTGTGTGTGTGTGTGTGTGTGTGTATGTGTGTGTGTGTGCGTGCATGCAAATTCAATTCCAACTCACCCTTGGAGACAAATGAAAAAAGCCAAGAATACAAATTGGTGCCCTTATTGCTACTGAGCTTTTTCTAGTAAATTAGCTGGTACTTCAGTAAGAATGTTACAGGTCTCGATCGCTGGACTTCATAGACATAATCACAGCTGTGGGACCAGCCGGCATCTTAAAGCAGTGACCACCATTAAAACACAAGTTATAACCCCCATTACATACTCAGAAACTTACCGCGCTAATTACAGTATATGAGCTTTTAGTGTGGTAGGCCGGTGCTCCCATTAGAGGGCCAGATTGTATAATTACTAGTTACATTTACTAAGTGACGTGCACTGACGAATGGATTTGACAGTTCATTTTTAGGATTTTTTTTTAGTATTTTAGTTTTCTACTGTATCGCATTTGTCTTTTTATGACCTTATTGTCTTTGAACTTTTACTCTGGAAGATGGATTGTTTTTTCCAATTATAAAGCAGTGCATTGTGTTATATATGGCATATGTCATCGATATGTTGTTTTATTACTTTCTAACTGGACATGGATCCTTTTTCCCAGCCAGTCTGCAGAGGAGCAGGGAGCAGAGGGGCGTGGAGGGAGCAATAAGTCAGCCAGACGGTCCCTGCTTAGAATATGAAATAAAAAAAGAGCCATATCAAATGAATGACGGAGAGGGTGAGCGAGAGAGCCAGGGCCAATTACTTAACAGTCTTTCAGCCCTGGCTGCAGTCCGAGAGAGAGAGAGAGAGAGAGAGAGAGAGAGAGAGAAAGTGAGAGTGAGAGGGAGGTAGGGAGCCGGCAGTGTGCAAGCAATACAGAGAGGAATAGTGGGAAGGCGAGTGTGTTCATTCATTTGCATAATGCCACTCAGCGTGATATTTGGTGTCGCCTTTTTTTTTCATTCTGCAATACTATTTGCTCAAATACAACTCAGGCCACAGAGCGATTCAGCAGAGCGCAGCTTCAAGAGGCTGTAGAACACAATGAAAAGCAAAGCAGACCAATCAATAGCAGGCCCTGGGATAGGCTGGTGGAATCAGTGAGAATCAGAGGTTAATTGGCCCAGTTACTCAAAATCCATGCCTCTCACTGGTCGATATGAGATTCTGATAACGAAATCCATCAGACTGGTTTTCGGTCATCACTAACAATGCTGATGGCTGTATATGAAGCAGGTGAGGCTGTAACACATTAGAGATGGCACCGATATAATACCTGGAGTCAGTATAGGGCCCATATTGACAGAAACATTTGATAAGAGGAGAGAAAAGAATACTGTGTTATGTCATGTAAGCCATGTTTCTTCCTGTGGGGCACAACAATTTTTGAGTGTTCGAGTCTGATGGTTTACTTTTCGAAGATCTAAAGAATTTTAATAAAAAAACAGCTCATTCTAAAGTGGTCACGTGTGAACATACCACAGCACAGCATACAACATACAGCATGTGAACAGTGTGAAATTCTTTCTCTGCATTGAACCCATTCATCAAGTGGACAGCCAGGAACACAGCACCCAGGGTGCAGTGTGTGGGGACATTACTTTTGCTCAAGGGGACCTCAGTGGTGCGACTGGGAGTCCTGGGGTTTGAACCCACAACCTTCTGATTGCAGGAGCAACTCCCTAAGGGATCCAAGGGATCAGTTGCTCCACAGCTTTGTAAAAAAAGCACATCCAAGTCAGTTGTTACTAAAGGTTTCAACAGCAATGTTGTTATCAGACGGCATCATGGCGTTTACGTTTATATTTACGGCATTTAGCAGACGTTTTTCTCCAGAGTGACGTACATCAGTATATCATGATGTCTTTATTAAACATCACACTCGACTGTGAACAAACAACCTGAAATGGCAAAATACTCAGAAACTATTTTTCACACCAGAACGATTGCACACAGACACTTTAGCATCCCCAATTAGCCTGATGTGCATGTCTTTGGACTGTGATGGAAACACGAACACAGAGAGAACCTGAAAACCCAGAAAGAACCCCGGACCACCCCAGCCGGGAATCAAACCCAGGACCTCCATGCTGTCCCATTTCATGTAGGAAATTTCTGTGAGGGAGCTTTCATCAAACTCTTCAGATGTCTGGTTAAATTCATGAACACTGTGAACACTGATGCAAATTTCTCTAGAATAGAGCATTTCACACCAAACTAATCAGGACAACTGTTTCTTACCATTCAATCATGCAGGAATTAAATGATTAGTTTTTTTAAACATTCAAGACTGAAATTTCCTTTCTCTGAGCTGCAGCAAGGCTCTAAATCTGCTTTGTGTTTTTTGTTGCCTTGGTAATCTACCCCTCTCCCCTCTTAATATGGATGCGTGTGAGTGTGAGATTTGTTTTAATCCCGACTATACGCGAGAGAGCGCAATAACAAGGGCACATGGCATTTCGGAGGGCAGGATGAAGCTCATGTCATGTGAGGCTATTCAGAGTCATCTCATGTACGAGGTATGAGGGGTGGAAATCACAAAAAAATAATAAAAATACTATTATTTGTTTATAAATGGTGATTTGATTAAATACCATTCACAGTGTATTGATTATCACCAATGTGGGAAAATATTCTTTTACGAAAAGGAAGGCCATTAAATTGACTGTAAACCAAAGTCATGTTTTTATCAAATGATTTGATAAAAATATTAGATTTCATCCAGTAATTTTTGTATATCGTCCATCAGTTATCCTGCAAAGCAAACCTTTTTTGTGCTTCTCTGAGATTCAGTGAATGGCTCTCTGAAATCATGCGAGAAACCAAAAATGTGTCTCAAGACAATGAGATCATTAGATCATCTACCACTTTTGATGACTTTCAATTCACCAAACATTTGTTATTAACGGCCCTCATACACAGAGCACCTTGATGAAAAACTGTGGATCATATCTTAGCAATTCAACATTGGTTTAATCAAATACTTTCGTGAATCATGACTATCATTCATATTTTCATTTCACACGCATTTGCCGTGACTTCATTTCTCATATTCATAACTTCCACCCCTCAGGGCCTGGGGATGTGAGGGTGCTGATGGTGCTGCAGCACCCCCAGATGACAGGCCTGTTTAACTGCCACTGCTGAAAATCCTTTTGAAATATACAAATAATAACCAAACTATATGTATTATTGTTTTAGGGTAGAGTTTGTATTTTTATTTTTACAGTGTCATTACCGTGAACTTAATCGTTTCTCTTGTCAGCGGCTGGTTGTTTTGGGGTTATTCATTTCTGAATGAGTCATTGTTTTTAATATAGTGCTCATTTTCTAAATACAGAACAGCATAAAATATTTTGAGATTCATACTCCAGTTACAGGACTTACTAACAGTAACTGTGTGTATTAGGACCTCGGTGAACACGAACAGCCAATGAGTCGCTCAGCTCAACAACTGTTTAGAACTCAGTAGCTTAGAATGCCAACCATTCAACATTCAGTACCTTAGAATGCCAATCAGTCAGCACTCAGTAGCTTAGAATACCAACCAATCAGCACTCAGAAGCTTAGAATGCCAACCATTCAACATTCAGTAGCTTAGAATGCCAATCAGTCAGCACTCAGTAGTTTAGAATGCCGACCAATCAGCACACAGTAGCTTAGAATGCCAACCTGTCTGAACAAAGTAGTTTAGAATGCCAACCAATCAGCACTCAGTAGCTGAGAATGCCTACCAATCAATACTCAGAAGCGTAGAATGCTTGTAAGTCAGCACTCAGTAGTTTAGAATGCCAACCAATCAGCTCTCAGTAGCTTAGAATGCCGACCTGTCAGAACAAAGTAGTTTAGAATGCCAACCAATCAGCACTCAGTAGCTTAGAATGCCTACCAATCAAAACTCAGAAGCGAAGAATGCCTGTAAGTCAGCACTCAGTAGTTTAGAATGCCAACCAGTCCGCACTCAGTAGCTTAGAATGCTAGTGCCCTGCACTCCAAAACCTATTTACTGTAAAAAAAATGTCTGCAGAACTTTCTTCTTCTTTCAAAATAAAATAAAAGTTCTGAAAAAGATAAGAAAACAGCACACCAACATTTCATGTGACTCTATCCTTTGACCTTGGCAGGCTGGTACTGAATGTCTGAACTAGAATTCAGAGAGCAGTAGGTGTGATAAGTCAGGATCTAAGCTGGGAGGAGGGCCTGGGATGATGTTGGTACAACATTTGCTAGCTGTAAAAGGCTTCAAGGTAATTCTGGTGGTGTTTTAACACAATGTACACTTTATACAGTAATTGATACAAATGCTTTGGGGAGCTTGTGTGAGTAGCTGGTCATTAAAATCGATGCTTGGCCAGCGGTGAGCTTTGCCTCCTTGGAAGGAATCCAGATTACTCTAGCTTAGGGATTCATATTTTGGATGTTGCAATCATGGTTATCCGAAAAGCTATCGTCAATTTGGTGCCGTCCCAGGGAGGAAAATAAGTGCATCTGCAATTGGTGTGAGCGGGCTTAAAAAGCATCAAATTTAAGCTGTGTGTGTGTGAGAGAGAGAGAGAGAGAGAGAGAGAGAGAGAGATTGGCTCACATGTAGCTATTCCTTTCAGTTCATAAAGCTTTGCATGCATGACACATCTTTTAAAAGTTCACACTTCTGGTACATTTTCAGGATGGCTGAAAAAATTCGGAGGTCACACACTAAATGAATAAAGATCACAAGTATGACTGCAATCAATATTTGACTTGATTTTTGACATTTTATTAGTTACACTTGCTTCACACATACAAGGCTCTAATTCCATATTACACAGATGGATTCGCCTGCCACTTTGTTCACTAACAAAATAAGACCTAAAAATCACAGCCCCCAGAATATACACGATATGGACAAAAGGATTGGGACACACCGGTTTTTAGGGTTAGACCCCTCACTTTTTAGGGACAAACTTAATACTTCAGCAGACCAAGACATTTTGGACAACGCCATGCTTCCAACTTTTACACAGTTTGGAGAAGAGCCTTTTCTATTCCAGCATGACTGTGTCCCAGTGCACAAAGCAGCTCCATAAAGACGTGACTGGAGGAGTTCAGTGTGGACGAACTTGACTGGCCCACACAGAGCCCTGACCTCAACCCCATCCTACACCTTCGGAATGAACTGGAAGCGAGCCAGGCTTTCTTGTCCAATATCAGTGCCTGACCTCATAAATGCTGTACAGAATGAATGGGCACAAATTCCCACAGAAACTCTAAAATCTTGTGGAAATCCTTCCAAGAAGAGTGCAAGCTGTTGTAGCTGCAAAGGTGGATCAACTCCATATTAAAATCTCCCTGATGGTGTAATGGTCAGGCGTCCCAATATTTTTGTCCATAGTGACATCAGAATTAAAACCAAGTCATTTGAGCATGTGCATGTGCAACATAAGCCCCGCCCCTCTCCACTCACTTTACTCTGATTGAATGCTTCTGGACTCTTAATCCATGTTTTCCAAAAGACAGTAAATGAAAGATGTTGTTTAAATATGCTAAAATATTCCTAATTACATGGTTTATTTGTATAATAATATACTATACTATAATATACTAAAATAGTTACACTCATAAAACAGTGATTTTTATTTTGTTTTCGTCTTGGTTTTTACTGACTATAAGGCCTGGTGAGGCCTGGCGAGGAACAAATGTTTATGTTTGTCTTTAAATTAGTCAAGCAGTTGTCTTAAATGCCTAAAAACATTAATGTGCAGTGATGTTAGTTCATCACTAACATACTGCCAGAATCCCATAGGATCCCAAAATCATTTTTGTAAAAGTGTGCGTTACAAAATGTCATTTTTGAGTGTGTTTTAAAATGGTTTTCTTAGCTGTAATAGTCATGGTTTTCCACTGGTAGATTCAGATGGGTTTGAATCCCAGGACTGCTAGTGGCACCACTGAGGTACCCTTGAGTAAGGTACCGTCCCCACACACTGCTCCC
>JBBPCY010000082.1:9192891-9211814 GCA_037974405.1 Brachyalestes nurse
ACCTATACATATACATATATATATATATATATATATATATACATATCGAGAGAGAAAGAGAAAGAGAGAGAGAGAGTGTGGAGATCCTATGTCCTGGGTGTTGGTTAGACTGTAACATTTTTGTTTTGACGCTATATATTATATATTTTATATATTACACAAAGTATAATATATTTTACACTATATACTATATATTTGTTGATGTTACCTGTGGTCCTGTGAGTCAGATGAAGTTCATAAAGTGTCCTGAGATGATGAAGATCTCCACCCAGCCTGATAACACACAGGTGGTGTTTCCTCATCTCGGCCACATGGTGGCGCAGTTCAGCAGCACTGCTCTGAAATCAGGACTCGGAGGGTAACGCAGCTCAGCTCAGAATCCAAACTCTCCCAGCTGGACCTGCCACTGCTCCCACGTGTCTGACCCACTTCAGCCCCGGGACCGAGCATCCTGTCCGGCTCCAGCCCAGCACCACCCGGTGGACCACCCGGTCCAGGGCGGGGGGGGTTCCAGCACAGAGTCCAACCTCCACCCCGTCCCAGCGCCGGGAGAACCAGGACGGACCTGACTGGACCTCGCAGACATGATGCCGGTAAGTTTGGTCCTGTTTCTTCAGCTCGGGGTGGGACGAGAGGGTCTCCACGCTGAAGTTCTGCATGTTCTGCAGCTCGGTCACGTTCGTGGAGTTGGAATAGTTCCATGGACCAGTTTCTCTTCTGTTTCATCTCCATGTCCTTTTAATTGTTAAAGCTCCTTAAAGTCTGTAGGTCACCTTCAGTGCTTTCAGCGTGGAGCTCCAGAAGATCTAGACTAACACACCCTGTGCCACAGAGACAGGACAGAAGGTCTGTTTTGAACATCTTGAGATGTTTCTGTTGGTCCAAACACCTCCAGGGTTCCTCCACAAGACTCTTCATTAGAGATGATTCTACTGAACCACATGATCTTTTCTCCCAGGCTTTAGAAACTGATTTTTTTCTCCTTTGAGCTCTTTTTAGGCATCAGTTTTGAGGTTGATGAGTTTAGGTCTGCTGTCCTGGGTGTGGTGTAGGTTTGGGTCTTATATGTTGCGTTTATTTTACGAGGTTCTGACCCTGACACTGTCTCATTCTTAGAGGGAAATTCCATCCATTTTCAAAATCCTCCCATAATCAAGTGGTTGAGTTGAAAACAAAGTCACTCAGGGTGGGTTTGATACAAGATGCTTCATTTTAGAGAAACATTCGCTCAATTTTGGTACAGTGGAGGTGAATGGACCCAGACAACCCAAACACAAATCCAGCCATCGCCCTCCAGTGAAGCTCCATGGATGTTGATGATGTAAAATAGTGAATTTGAACTAAATCACTTTTCTTTGGGAACTATTTTACCTCACAACGGTAGAACAAGACGTCAGACGATGCAACCAGAACCGTTCGATGGAAATTTTAGAGGCAGACGTCTGGTTCTACTCACCTCCACTTGACTCTTTAGTCATGACGTAGTCATGGCAACTCAATGGAGCATTTCAGTGTTTGTTGTATGGTTATATTAAGAACCTCTTCAGTGTGGCACCAAATAGGGTTATAAATAATGTTCTATATAGCATCAAATAGGGTACTGCTGAAGAACCCATTTTGTTAAGAGTGCTTTTACTACATTTCAGTCTGCTCTAAATAGTTAAAGAGTTGCAGGTTCATCACATCTACCAACCTTATATCGACACCGGACATTTTATCAGAACCGCCAACTATACAGATACAGGGCACCATTTATCAGCCCCTCAGACCCATTCAGGATTGGAAAGGGACCACCACAGTACTGCTATTGACCAAATATTGTTTGGGTGTTGGGGCAGCTGGTGACCTAGTGATAAGGGCATTCACCCTGCGATCAGAAAGTTGTGGGTTCGAATCCCAGGACAGCTAGTGGCACCACTGAGGTACCCTTGAGTAAGGTACCGTCCCCACACACTGCTCCCCGGGTGCTGTGTTCCTGGCTGTCCGCTGCTGCACTTGGTGAATGGGTTAAATGCAGAGAATGAGTTTTGTTTTTTTTTCACATTGTGTGCTGTGTTTCGTTCGCGTTAACTTTACTTTTTACACTTTCCCTAAAAACGCTTTAACCCCTTGTAAAGTGTATTGAGACCTGCTGCTTTAATTCAACCGCTCAGCACCACAGTGACAATGCCCTTCAACCGAGCATGCTTGGGGTCAGCCTACGCATGACATCACATCCCGTGGAAAGAAGGAGAGAATCAGAGTAGGCGGGAAAATGAGGTGAAGGAAGTGCAGGTTCCCTGAGACGAGCCTTCTATCGTTATGGCATCCCGCTGTGGTGCCCTTTGACCCTGATTTTTCCATTGTTATATCCTGAGAGAGCAAGTAGGGAACACGTTGGCCTTGTAACTGGCTTCACAAGTGCGCCAAACAGGAAGCTGTCTAAACACCCCCCACCACTGCTTCAGTAGTGTTTCGGGATGCTAATGCTGGCCTTAGACCTGTCAATCAAGCGTGCTCCACCTAGGACCACGCCCAGACAGGTTACAGACAGGTCTGATTTTTCAAGCCATGTTTCTTTATATTTTTCATTATGTTCATATTATCCTTTTCCATTCAAAATTTAAAATGGAATTCAACATAAGCATCACATAAGCAAATTCAACATTATAGAGAAATGAGGGGTGATTACATTATTATATGATTATGATAACAATATTATGTTATATATATATTTTTGCAGTATGCAGTGTGTCATGTCGTCGGGTGATCCCACCCATAGTAATAATGTAACTATGCAAATGTCATATATCATATAGCAAAATAACAGTAACTCAATACTTCTAACATTTAAGGGCAAATTCCCTTAACTGCCATGTTTAGAATCAGAATCTGTTTATGACAGCGACGCCACGGCGACCTCCATGCATTCCACTGTAAATGCATGCGATAAGACCCCTTTCTTGGAAGAGATGAGGAAGGTAAAGCGGTGAACTGGTAAACTGTTGCCCAGTAACAGCTTGTGTGTGTGACTGTAGGAAGTACAGCCCAGCAAGCTTGTTAATAACCTTCCCAATCTTCAGCCAGTCCTGGAGAGCAGTTTAAGCCTCTGCCTGCCTGTCCAGCATAATCCGTCTTGCCTTAATCTCCTGATGGAGTCGACAGAAACGTTGCAGTTTAGGCTGCGCTGCGCCTGCTAGCATGAGCAAGCAGTATCTACAGTGTGTGTCGCCCCACTGGATGTGCTCAGCCAAAAGAGTGCTTGGTAGAAGCCTATTTTGTAGCTGTGTATATAATATAATTAGAGCAAAACACTATGGATTGTCGGTTAATTAGAACCACCTACCATATACTTGGAGTTACTATAGCCCATCTGTTGCTGTTTATCAGCCCCCTCCATCTCATCAATCAAAGGACAAGGACCACCGTAGGACCACTTCTCACATTTTACTTTGGTGGAGGACCATTCTCAGATCCACTGTGTTAGTGGGTGGGCTAGTGGTTTTACACATTGTATATGATATCCATGAGGAGTGCATTTCTAAATCCTTTTTTAACAGCTAAATGAGCCTTACTGAGTCATTTTTGACCCTTTCTGGTCATGAGTTTAGCACATGAGAACATGGGCTGTTATTGCTGACATCCACATCAATAAAGAGCAACCAATAATTACTAGTATGCGTAATGGGACCAATGGGAATTAGAATAAAAGAGTACTTATAAAGCAAAATACGAAGTGATTACAGTGAGATAACATTTCCAACTGGTAGATCTTTATGATAATATGAGCGTTCTTGTTCTCAGTAAATACAAAAAGTTCATGAGATGACTGGAATAGCCCAAATTTCATTTTGCGTTCTGCGCCATGTTATCCCTGAGATGAATAAACTTAATAAGCTTAATAAGAAAAATATGGAAATCTCTACATGGCTTACAGTCATTTCTCCAGGCTATAAGACATGGCCCATTTTATGATACATGAACGTTCAAATAAGACTTGTATGATCACTGCACTGTGCCACAAACTGTAATTTAGAATGCCCTTCAAGTTATCCACTCAAGAGCATCTTTAAAATAGGTCTTAAACTTTGTCTAGAAATAGGGGGATATTTAAGATAACTTGCCAGTATTTCTTTATATTTTTCAGTTCCTCAGAATGCTGCAGAAAGTTCCACTGGGCTTAATTGGCCATTCCAGTGTTAAGAGGAATAATATTTCTTAATAATGACTGCTGAAAAAAATAGCAATGGGCTTCTGATTCACATCTTTCATATCAGTCCACAAGACGTCGGTTCACTTATCATAACTGAAATTCACGGTCATTTGTCTCTGACAATAGTGGTCCTTGTTACAGTGGAGATTTTGCGACGCCTTGTACATTAAAATGATAAATAACATTTTTACCATCACATTTTACCATCAGTTTCAATATTTAGGGAGAGTACGGGACCAGTGTTTAAGTCTAGCAGTGGTGTTTTTTAATCTGCCATTTCTCCCACTGATATAAAGCATATTAAACTTGCTATACAGTTGCTGTTATGTACAAACGTAATCAAAAAATAAATCCGGTCCTGTCGGGATTTCTTTTTTTTAATATTGGCTACAGACTATACATTATCTCTTGCTTGTAGCACACATTTTAAATTTTAGTATAAATCATAGTAGCCAGTGAACAACAGGGTATAAGCTTAATAACTGAACAAGTGTAGTTCAAGGGGTGAACACAGAAATAGAGTAGCAATGGGAAGTCCAAACTGGGGAAGACAAAACCATGCAAATGAAAGAGGAAATGACTGAGAAAATAACCTCCATGTATTTCTGGATCTGATACTCATTCTTAAGCTCACCACTACAGAGCAAGTCTCACAGAAATGACTACGTCAAGCACCTCCTTTCAGCACAGCATGTTCAACAGGAACTTGTGGTAACTGTGAGCAGACCTGAAAATCACTTAGTGCATTGTGAGCTACTCACTCTCTTGAACAAACTTAAGCAGAATTAGTCCTTTTTTAATTCATTTGTATTTTTTTAAGTCATAGACACACATGGTGACTTGACTCACAGGTCTACTCGGACAAGAGTCTCACAGGTCTACTCAGACAAGAGTCTCTTAAATTCAAGTTGAGGTCAAATCTTAGTATCTGGGGTTTGAGTCCGACTCAATTATTTGGTCTCTGGGGTCAAAATTCGAGTCAAGTCTCACATCTCTGGGGTCGAGTCTGAGCGAAGTCTCAAATTTATGAAGTTCAAGTCTGAGTCAAGTCTCAAGTCTCTAAGGTTGGGATATGAGTCTGTGTCAGTTTTCCAGTCTCTGGGGCTCAAGTCTGAGTCAAGTCTCTAGTGTCTGGATTTGGAGCATGAGTGAAGTCTCTAGTGTCTGGATTTGGAGCATGAGTCAAGTCTCTGGTGTCTGGAGTTTATGTCTGAGTTGAGTCTTGGGTCTCTGTGGTTTGAATTCGAGTTGAGTCTTGAGTCTCTGGGGTTTTAGTTCAAGTTGAGTCTTGAGTCTCTTTGGTTTGAGTCTGAGTTGAAGCTTGAGTCTCTGGGGTTTAAGTCTGGGTTGAGTCTCTGAGGTTTGACTCCAAGTCAAGTCTTGAATCTCTGGTATTTGAGCCCGAATCAAGTCTCTGGGGAGCCTTATTCTTATTAAAACAGCCACATGGTGCATATCTATTTCTGCAAGCTCTTCTACCTTTAAGAAGTGCCTACATGTGCATGTTTTGTCCTCCTGTGAGCTCTTCAGGATGAGGAGACTTCAAACTCTGGCGTCCTTTCTGTTAGTCCTCAAACTAAATTGCTAACTGGTGAGTGTTTACACGTCAAATGACTCGAGATGAATTGAGTGAATTACAATTGCAAATCTGCAGCCTGAATGCTGTCATTTGTCTCATTTAGATGGCAATGAGGGGGCCAAGCGAAGGCAACCAGTGGTTTACTTTAGCCGGTGACAAAGCTGCTAACAGCAAGACACAACAAAAGTGGCTCAGGAAGTCCTGTGGCTATAATGACGGTATTTATAGGACCCTATACTTCCTATATATGTGAAATAACAAGTTCAGATCTTCACTGCAGGACTGGCACCAATAAACTGCTTCTGTTTCTGTTCAGCAGCCAGTGATTCATACAACCTGTGTGTGTGTATGTGTGTCTGCAGCAATTTTGCAGAAACAGGAGTTTGACCTTTTGATCAGACAGCTACATTAAGATTTGAGACCTTTTAGATGCAGAAAATATAATGATGTAGTTCAGGAAACAATACTTGTTCTCTTTATTTGTGTTTATCCTCACTCATGGTGAGGCGCAGGGATGCTAGCAGGGCCTGGAAAGACCTTTGTAGAAAAAAAAACACATTTAAAAGTCTGTTTCTGGTGACTTTTCAGAAAAGGGAGCACGCAAATCGAACCCTACAATAGCCCATAAGTGAATTACAGGGCTGGAATAGCCATCATGTTACTACTGAGTACCATGTTACGCAAGAAAAGGCCTTTAAACTGGACTAGAAGCTAAAAAGCAAACTAATATACTGGCCCTAGGGGCACAATGCTGGAGAAAAAGATCTGCTGTGGACTAAAGGAGCGCATTTAGAGCTGACTGCTGGAGGACAAAGGTAATTTTGCCACTATTTCAAAGCCTCATTCTTGGACTCGCATCAACTATATGCTAGGCTACTACTGACCACAGTAGTCTATGGCCTAAGTGCGATAATCTTTGCTTTTGATACATTTTTGTAAATCTGTATAGTATTTAAGGGTTATATTAAATCATTTCCTTTAACAGTGCTGGTCTGAACTTTCAGTTTGAAATCACACTGGCGGGCCACAGTGGTGGAATTTACCACTGGACTTTACGATATACTTTCTGGAATTGCTGACTAACGCACATTGCCTCTTTCATTTTTGCAGAAAATCCACCTATCATATCAAAATGAGAAGTGATTAAAACTGTTTCATGGAAACTGGGAATCTTTTTTAAGGATAATAGTGGTCATCAGGACCGCCACCTCCATACAGGCAAACTAGGCAGCCGCCTATAAGGGGGCACTTGAGAAATTAGAAGATGGGGCAAAATACTCACACCCAGGTCACAATAAGAAATACATTTAGTCCCTAAAACCGCTCAAGTTATTCAGACACATACAGTGGATAAGGTAACATTAAATGACCTCAAATATTAAATATTGAATTGTCAAACTTGATATGTTATGAAGACACTATTTTAAAATGAGCCATTCAGCCCATATATACTGTATATAGAATGTAAGCTTTGGAAACAGCCCACTTTTATAGTTCACTGTTTTTGTGATGCCACAAAAGCCAAATGTATTTACATATAAATCAGTCTGTTCTGTTCGAAGAGCTAAAGAGGTCATGTCCAAATGAGGGCTCTTTTTCGGCACATATATGATTCACGTGGGCCCTTGAAATCCTTTTGAGGAAAAAATGAAGGCGTTGAAAATAGACACAAATAGACATGGGTTACTGAAATATTCTTTATGAACTTAACATTAGTGAATAGGCCACGTTCTGCTGTCTGTGTGTGTTTCCCATTGTCCTGCCTGTGTGTGCTTGTTTCATGCACCGCCTGTTTTGAGAAAGTGCGACCGTCGTGTGCATGAATGAGTAATTAGAGTCGAATGATGCAGGTTAAACAGTGGCAAGCAAGCGAGAACATTAGATGAACAGTGGTGTAACAGTAATTAGCCTTGATTTGTGACTGAAACTATGTAATGTTGAGAAAATTGGGCCTGGAAAGTCCTTGAAAAGCGTTTGAATCTGGTTTAGAAAGTGCAGGAACCATGTAGATAAACTCACACATACACTATATGGGCAAAAGTATTGGGACGCCTGAACATTCCACCAAAAGGGACTTCAATGACACTCTTTCATATAGAGTTGGTGACAGCTTTGCAGCTGCAACAGCTTCTACTCTTCTTGAAAGGCTTTCCACAACATTTTGTTGTTTCTGTGGGAATTTGTGCCCATTCATTCTGGAGAGTATTTATGAGCTCAGGCAATGATGTTGGACAAAAAGGACTGGCTCGCAATCTCCGGTCCAGTTCATCCCAAAGGTGCTGGATGGGGACTCTGTGAGGGTCAATCAAGTTCTTCCGCACTGAACTCATCCAGCCGTGTCTTTACGGAGTTTACTTTGTGTACTGGGACACAGTCATGCTGTAAAGGAAAGGTTCTTCTCCAAACTGAGTTCACAAAGATTGCCCTTCACTGGGAGGTAGAGGCCACCTGAATTCAATAATTTATTGGTGTCCCAATACTTTTGTGTATATATTCCATTTAGTGTATTTCAATGGTAAAAAAAAATTGCAAGAAAAGGTTAAGGGACCTTTAAGGATGTCTGTGGATATTAAGGCTGAAATGTAAATAGTTATTTTGAGTTTATGATGGACTTTAGAATAATGATGGGGAGCTCACCCCTCTTCCCTTTCCACCAGGGGAACAGCTCTGTTTTGAGTATTCAAACAAACAAATTGTGATCCTTTTCCAGACTAGCTTTCAGCAGTTTTGAAGGTGATATCATGCATCGCTACTCTAAGCCCTTCAGTCAGTTCTTAAGGCAGGGTGGATAGGTTTCTAATGGCAAGCCATCAAATTAGCTCCAGACTGATGCAGGTTTGTTATAAGCAGTTTTACCCGTCTGCCAAAATGCCTTCTTGGGATCCTTTTGTGCAGCAGAGATTTTATTGTGTTTCCTGCAAGATGCCTGGTGGGTGCTCTAATGGTAAGCTGTTTAAAAATTGACAGAGACACTCCAGGAAAGGCTAATGTGATCTTGCAGAAGCAATATAAGGCGGCGGAGGCAGAAATCAATATGAGATGCGTCAAACTAGGACGCTGAACAATCAGAGGGGGACTTTGTGAGTGTGAGTGTGAGCTGTGTCCTGCCTGGTAGGCTGTGTGTGTGTGTGTGTGTGTGTGTGTGTGTGTGTGTGACAGATAGAGAGATATGTCAGACTGAACACTGCTTTATAGCACCAATGTAGACCAATTCAGTGCCATAGCAAAATTCATCTTAACTACTATAAAAAAATAGTTACAAAAAATGATAAAACCAATGCATCAGCATTGGAGAAAACAAGAGAAAATGGGATAGAGAATGAGATACACAGAGGAAGAGAGAGAGTGAAGAAAAAAGATAAAATAGGAAAAATAGAGACTTGAGAGATATTGAGAGACACAGAAAGAGAAACAATGAGAAGGAATGACAGAGACGAGGGAGGATGAGACAGCGAACAAGAGAGAGAGACAGCGTATGAGAGAGAGAGAAACAGAGAAACAGAGGGAGAGAGAGAGGGAGACACAGGTGAGAGAGAGATAGAGACAGATAGAGACACAGAGGAGAGAGACAGAGAGAGAGAGGCAGACACAGATGAGAGAGAGAGAGAGAGAGAGAGAGTGAGGGAGAGAGAGAGAGAGAAAGAGACAGAAATAGAGACAGAGGATGATAGAAAGAGAGAGAG
Source organism: Brachyalestes nurse (assembly GCA_037974405.1). Taxonomy (NCBI): domain Eukaryota; kingdom Metazoa; phylum Chordata; class Actinopteri; order Characiformes; family Alestidae; genus Brachyalestes; species Brachyalestes nurse. The sequence continues at coordinate 9,202,346 of JBBPCY010000082.1, forward strand.
AGAACGAGAAAGAGAGAGGCAGACAGTGGATGAGCGAGAAAGAGATAGATAGAGACGGAAAGAGACAGAGAGAGAGAGAGACAGAGACAGAAATAGAGACAGAGGATGATAGAGAGGGTGAGGCAGACCCAGAGGATGAGAGAAAGAGAGAGAGAGAGAGAGGCAGACACAGAGGATGAGAGAAAGAAAGAGATAGATAGAGACGGAGAGAGACAGAGAGAGACAGAAAGAGAGAAAGAGATAGATAGAGAGAGAGAGAGCGAGAGAGAGGCAAACTCAGGGGATGAGAAAGATGAGGACAGTGAAGTAAGAAAAAAGATAAAGATTGATAACTGAGATACTAAGAGGGAGAGAGAGGAGTGAATGAGAGAAAAGAGAGCTAAAGAGAGAGATGAAAAAGAGAGGGAGGAAGACAGAACCCTCTCTCTCTCTCTCTGCAGTGTTTAGCTGCACCTGCTGCTCGGGGCGCTGCGAATCTTCTCAGCGCGAGACAGGAAACTGCTGAGCGTGAACACACACACACCGCACGCACTCGGTTCTCACGGCTCTGACGTCACGGGCAGCACGGTGTGTGTATGTGAAGAGTGTGTGTGTGCGTGTGAAGCTGCTCTCTAACTGGAACAGTCAGCGCGAGGACTGCGGGGCTCTGTCTCTGTCTGCTCGTCCTGGCGTGTTTTTTTTTTCGTGTTTATGGTGAAGTTGGCGCTAACCGCGCGCCGAGGGCGATGGCGGGTCCTCCTCTGCTCCTCCGGGTTAGAGGTACGGTCCTCCTCCAGAACAACTCCTCAGTGACAGGACCTACAGACTGACACACAACATCCCACACAGGTCTGACTTCAGATCAGTCTGTGGATCTCAGCAGGCGAACACGGGACCGGCCGGCTGCACCGAGTAATGCACTTGATTTTAACGTGTGTGTGTGTGTGTGTGTGTACGTAGCATAGTGTATTTCATACTAAGGTTTCTATACAGTTTTTTAACTGAATTTATTTACTCTTTATATTTTACATTGTTCTTGTCTCTGTGTCTCCGTCATAACATTAGCAAAAATTTCCGGGATCATTAACGTTTTCTGTTTCTGATATTATATTTCCGTGAAAAAGTTATGCAAAGAGTCCCGTAAGCGGTGTGTTTTAGTTAGCTCAGTGGGTCCTGGTCTGAGGGTCCAGTATTATTAAAGGGGAATGCTGCTGACCTTTTAGACATTTTCTGCACAACTCAACCATTAAAATGTGAACAAAGTCAATGCAGAGTGGACTGGTGTGAAACGCTCCAGTCAAGAAAAGCGTGCAGTCAGAACTGTTCACTGGAACTAGACGTCTGAAGAGGTTTAATGCAGCTTGTTAATAAAAAAAGCTATTACGTAAACAGTTTATATATATATATCTCTTTTCCAAAACGGCATAAATCCATTTTGATAGTTTTCAGGAAAATAACATTTTTACCAAGACCCACACATGCAGTTTGGTTAGAAATGGCATCTTGCTGTAAATGAAATGTCAATGGAGCAGTGAATAGGTTCAGTGCCCAGCAAAATGGCATGACAGTCTTTTTTTAAATTTTTTATTTTGGCTTTTTTTGCGTTTTGGAAAAGAGCTCTTCATATATAATGTGATGGAGCGACACATGAACCTAACATGAGGAGCAGAGTCAGAGAGGAGTAAAGACCCCCAATGCTGTGGAACTAGAGTCTGGAGTGGTGTATGTGATCCAGGACTGATCATCCATCATCAGTACCTGATATCACTAATGCTCCTGTCGTGGGATGCTCACAACATCTCTCACCAGAAAAGTAGATCCTGTTACTGCAGTGATGTGGGAGCACACTCCCCGATTTCAGAAACCACTGATTTCAGAAGAATCCTTGCTTCAGCAGGGATCTACATATTTTTGGGCACATGGTAGCACAATTTGCTGAGCCATCTTTCTTTCGTTTCTTCCATCTTCTTTGGTCTCAAGATTCAAAGGGATTTATGACTGAGCGTGCGTGCGTGTGTGTGTTTGTGTGTGTGGGAGAGAGAGAGAGAAAGCAAGAGCACAACCCAGGATTTACTGTTTATATTGTATTAATGAAAAGTTTCCCGTATTTGTCCTCTTCCCTAGTAATTTTGCGTTTGACCTTTGGCAAGCGAGTGAGAGAGAGAGAGCAAGAGAAAAACAGTGAGAGAAAGAGAGGGTGAAAGAGAGGAAGAGAGAGAGAGCAAAAGAAAGAGAGAGAGAGAGAAAGAAATAGAGAGAGAAGCAGAAGGGCAAACATGTAGACACGAGCCTTGTAAAGTTTGGCTGGCTCTCCAGCATTGTGTAGTCTTTTACTATATCTCCCCTGCTGCCATAGCGTTGCTCAGGAAGCCCCCGCCCCTGTGAGTGGAGCTGCCATTGTGCAGGGGCTGGGTGGATGCGGCACACCATGCGGCCATGGATAGCGCCGGCTATTTTTGGCAGGGGGATAAATAATTGTAGCAAAAGGGAACAGAAGTAGCGAGGTAAGGTGGAACAATAAACCTCACGTCAGACATGCAGGCTTCCCTGCAGGCATGCAGATGAAGTTCTTATGAAACATATTGACCTTATTTATACCCGGTTTATTCATGTTTGTGTAGGTTTCTGCATATTGGATTGATATTTTGATGGTTTGTTTTCTTTGGATGTGTTATCATGTTTGTGTAGCATGATTCCACTGCTGCAAGGCTTACAATTAGGGTATAGTTGTTTAGAATACTATAGGAATATGTATCGCATGAATACATCCATGAGTGATTTGTGATAGATTAATGTTTTATACAAGCCATCTCTACTATAAATGACAACTTCAAAGTTCCTTCCAACTCTTACTTTTCATGAACAGTTCAGCTGAAAGCAGAGTGAGTGCTCTCCCATAGGAGAGGTTAATAATAACAGATTGAGGGCCTAGTTCATAAAAAAGAAAAATATCTTTTCCATCCTAAATTACGCTAACATGCACTTTGACTACAAGGTCCTCTGTCAGCATTCTGAAATTTGAATATATTTACATCTTTTATAGCTAGACAAGTGCCTAAATGTCCAAAATGTACTGTCATAATGTATAAGGACTTCTGTTTGAGGAGATTTATTTGTGTGGTGGCTGTACTTTTGCCTGACTTGAGTTATTTCCATGCCTTGAATGGTGCTATATTTTAGTCACCAAGAGGATACATTTAACTTTTTATGTTTTTACTTTTAAAATACGTAGTTTTCGGGTTGAATCTTGAGAAATATCTGGCAGTCCAAATCTTACTGTTCAAATTCATAGATGAAGCTGCTGTTAGAATATGAGAAGTTGGTCAGTAACTTGTTCTTCTTGATCCACAACACAAAATATTGATAGTACATTTTAAACCGATTAAATTATGCCCTACTCTCTCCTAGTAATACTTTAGTTGAAGGGTAATGAGCAGGGTACAGTGTTCTGGGCCCCTGTAAGACAGCAATTTTCAAAATGACACTGTGTCTTCGTGCTCCTGTAAGGATGTGAACATTACACATTCTCTAGCTAAAACCTCACACTCAACACTCAGACTGTTGACATTTCACTCTTGTATTTTTCTTTTGTTCACAGGATGTTGAAGCATAACCAGCTGTGCTGATCAAGAGGGAGGCTGACGACAAGGTATCCCTGACTCAGGCTGGCCAAAGGTTTCATTAGAAACCGAAAGCCCCCTCTGCTTCAACGTGGGGCACACTTTCAAATCTGTCTAGGTGGATTCTGGTTTACTAAATAATGAAGATGAGGGAGACGTCTCCTGTTCAAGCTTGTTCAAAGTGATTGGAAACGGCTCTCTTGTTGCAACATGTCCACAATAACGTCTTGAGTCTGCATAGTAGTTGTGCATGCGCTGGCTGCAAGAGACTGCAAGTATTCTGTGGCTGGAGGATACGTCTGTTGGTGACAGGGGTATGAGCTCTCCTTCATGGATTGTGCACATGTGTCAGTCAGCTGTTTCCTCCACTCACCAGTCAATCCACAGTAAAAGTCAAGGGTAGTGGGGAGAGAAGAGAAGAGAGACACGAAGGAATTGTGAGGGACTGTGGTGTCTTGAGTGGACAAGTGCACCATGCAGTCGGACGACCTCTTCATCCGCAAGTTCCGCCGGCAGAGCCCGCGCCCGCCCCTGGCCACCGTGAGCTTCGATCCTAAGCGGGACGGTGGCGTGCGGACACGCGTGGTGGCCGAGTGGCCACCAAGGAGGGAGAGCGAGGAGACAGAGGGCGAGAGTGTGACACCCAGCAGGGTGGGTCTCAACCTGCGAGCAGTTGGACGGGGCCACATCATGCAGCGCAGCAACAGTGATGTAACTCTGGGGGACCTAGACTCTGCAGGAAAGGCTGGGGTAAAAGTGGCCCGGACGGCGGGTGAGAACACAGGGCCGGGGGGCCAGGGAGAACCTGGGATAGTCCTCCATCGAGAATACGGTAGTCTTTCATCTTTGGAGAGACAGATTAGGCCTGTGGAGCCATGCTCAGATGAGCCGGAAATTCTGAGTCCCAACGCTCTGCGCTTTAAGGATCCCTTCCTTTTGCTTGGCCTCCAGGAGACTACGCACGAGCCCGACGGCTTTTTCCGGGCCCTCTCTGCACCTGCTGGGGATGTACCAAAACCACTCAAACTCCCGAAGCCGGAGGCAACAGGGAAGAAGGCAAAGTCCTCTTTCTCTCAGGTGCTTCCGGAACAGGCAGTGGGCGGAGCGTGGGTGCGCAACTTTGCCCACTACGATGTGCAGAGCATCCTGTTTGATTTGTCGGAGGCGGCATCCAACAGGGACAGTGTGGGCCGGAAGAAGAATATCACATCTGGGGCATCAGCTGCCTCGCAGCTCCGCCCCTTGGCACAGGCCACGCCCTCTTCCCCTTCACAGGGTGGAGGAGGAGGGGGTGGAACTGGAGGTGGGTCCAGCACAGAGGACCCCGAACAGGCTCTGCTGGACGAAGGGGACGGCAACGACAATGATCTGCTTCTCAGCTGCCCACACTTTCGCAACGAGATGGGCGGAGAGGAAAGGGTCGGGCTGGGCAGGGCAGGGAGCAGCAGCGGGCGCTGGAGGAGCCTGCAGAGTCCCAACGATGCTGTGTCTGTGCTGGAGGAACCCCGAGAGAGCCACATCCAGCAACAGGGGAAAAACAACTTCTTTATAGAGCATGCCGACCTGGGCGCACGCTACTACCACAAGTACTTCTACATGAAAGGTGAGTGAAGTTCCCACTTTTATCCTAGTAAGGAATCTGAGGAGAGTGTTTTGTGTGACTTATGCTCACTAGGGCTACACAAGTGCAATATGGGCCTTTGCAATAATTATAATGCTGAAGGTTGCCACATGCAAAAGGCCCTTTAACAAATCACACTTTTTGTGAATGTGAATCAGTTCGATTTTGATTCAAATCTTAATCAAGGTTCTTACTCTGGATTCTTTAACATGTCAAACTGAAGAACAGTATGCGTCTTTTGTATTTTTGTAATTGCTAAGTTCTTACATAGTAAAACTTGAAGCGTGTAATAGCATCTCAAGTGTACACTTGATTAGTGTAAACAGCTATTACAGAATGTAAACAAATCTGTTATTACATAGCTTTATCAAGTAATATGTAATTAAATACTTGCAAGAATCCTATTGTAAAAGAGACCAAAGAGAAACCCATTTCACCTGCAATCTTTAGAAAGCCTTGCAGCCTTATGGGTGTTAAATGGTGTTTATTTTGTTTAACTTTATTTGTTAATAAAGAACAGTTACATGTCGCCATGTGTCTTTTGAACATAGAACATCAACAGCACAGAAGTGAGCTCACAGCTGCTACTAATCTAATCACACTAAGCTCACAGTAAAAGCAGATCTTTGAGAATGTTAATAGAAAGTTTACAGCTTGCGGTCTAGGCTATAGAAGCGCTGTGGTTTGATCTAAAAAGCGCTTAACCATGATAAGCCCACCGTGGTCACCATGCTACCATCGTGGTGCTGTTCTCTAAAATGGTCTACAGAACTGATGGTGTTCTTATATCAAGATCTTGATTTCGATACGATTAATAGTGCAGTCCTCTCTGTGAACATCTGAGCTTGTGTGGCTGAGGGATGAATTCAGTCATTTAAGTGACCCAGTGGAGTGTTGCCTCTTAGTGAGGCACTTCGGTTTCCACCCACAGTCCAAAGACATGCGCATCAGACAAACTGGAGATGCTAAATTGCCCCTAGGTGTGTATGAGTGAGTGTATTTGTCTGTGTGTCTACTCTGTGATGGATTAGTGACATGTCCAGGGTGTTGCTCTGTATAAGCGCTGGGATGGGCTCCATCACCCCCCATGACCCTGGTTAAAGATAAATGGGTCAGATGATGGATGGATGGATCATTCTTGTGAGAATAATAGTAGTTTATCTGCTCCAGTATTAAACCTGAGTGTCAGCTGTTACCAACACGATATTCCTTCATCAAAAACTATGTTGCTTTAAAATCAGTTGTTTTTAAATGACGTCACACATTGTGAGTGTGTGCTGTTTATTTCAGGGTGAATTTGTTACAGGATTGAATCAATCTGTTTATCTGATCCAGTGGTTTTTTTTACTGATATTGTCCAGGTAATTAGAACTGGGTAATATGACAATATTTATTGCTATTGTGCTAAACTGCATGGCAGTATGTGATAATACATTATAGCACTGGTAGAACCGATCCGACGGAACTAAAATATGTAAGAACTGTCTTTTATGTTAACATTTCAACCCTTATGCTAAGGACGCACAATGCGAATCAGAATCTTATTGGTATCTTCAAATAATTTTCAAATAATTGCCTAAAGAAATTGCTGGTATTTGACTGACATTTTGGACTGATATTTGATGATATAGTATACATTAAGAGCAGCATGTTTAGGTGATGCTGAGTGACTGTGCTAAAATGTGTACATTATATTTGTATTACATCATTGATAGCAATCTATAAATCTCTTTAATGCTAATCCAGGTGGATTTAGTCCTGAATTTGTAAATGGCCAGTATCAGCCCACAATTCCCATATTGTGGTTTATATTTATAATATTTGTTCAACTGCATTTTTTCACTCTGATCTCATAGCTTTAATAGTTCATATTAGTGTCATTAGTGTATTTGTGTCATTTCTTAATAAAAATGAATTACTGAGAACTGAAAACGGGATACGAATGTGCGGTCATGACTTAAGAAAGCGTGTAATAGCATCTCAACTATTACTCTGTAATGTGAATATGGTCTTAGTTTTAGTGAAGTGTGAATATGTGTGTGTGTGTGTGTGTGTGTGTGTAGGTGTGTGTGCTCACCAGTGTCATACGGTTTGATAGACAGAAGTAGCAAGATTTAAAAACGCTTGAGTGTGTGTAAATGCCTTTTTGTGGCAGACATGTTTTCCTCTCTGTACTTCCCCTTCTCTATCTGAGGTGTGTGTGTGTGTGTGTGTGCGTGTGTGTGTTGACTCTGTCTGGTTGCTGCTCTTAGATTCGCTGAACGGTATCTGTCATCTCGAAATGGGGATGCTATGAGGGTGCGAAAGTGGGACAACATGCACTGAGAAGTCGGCTTTGATTTGAATGTTTGTGTACGTGTGCGCGTTTGTTTGTGACGCACTACATTTGCAACTCCGTCACAAATGTTTGCTGATGACAGTGAGCGCCTTTTTAGCATTTCTTCTTTCTGTTCTCTCTCTCTGTCTGTCTGTCTGTCTTACAGTCTCTGATCTGATGTAACTGAAGGATGGAAACGTTAGCCCTACTACCATACAATTTACTACAGCTGCGTACTGATACCATACTTAATACACCCGTGTGTTTCTTCCGTGTACTTTTTCCACTGTGGTGCTGGTTATTATCTGTGTAGTACTTTTATTTTGATTAATACAACTATGTAGCTCATTTGTGCTATCACTTTTCTTTCAGCTTCTTATTATAGATACGTTCTGCTATCATAGTGCCTATTCAAGTTTTGTTCTTCTGTTGTACTACTCATTACAGTGTTCTACTATCGAAGCACTTACACAGTGGACAGTACTTTATCAGAGCTATTAGAAGTCTATTTCTCAGCAGCAGCAGCACGGTGATAGTGACACTGTTTTCTAAATCATCAAGCTGTGAAGCTATTTTATTGCTTATGTAACAGGACATTGTGGACACCGTTCAGCATTTGGTTATTTATATTTGTCAAAATGTTTTCGACGTTTTGATATAAATCATTTAATTGGATTTGTCCAAATGTTTGGCCGGTACTGGTACAATAATTAGCTGACATTAAATTATAGTAAGTAGAGGCCCATTACAACAGGCACGATCCAGGCAACAAATGATCATTCTCATGAGAAAACAATCACGTAAAACTGTTCCTGCTGTGTCTCACAGACCATCAGAATTTCTTTGGGATGGACGATCGGCTGGGACCAGTGGCCATCAGTTTTCGGCGCGAGGAGAAGGAAGCGTCCAGCGGGGCTCAATACAACTACCGGATTATATTCAGGACCACAGAGGTAAAAATGTTCACACACAGCAGCATACACACACACACACACACACACACACACACACTCCTACACACATGTACATGTGTGCGTATGTTGGTTTCTACGCTGACCTTCCTGTGACAGACTTTCTCTCACTCACAGATGGGCTTATGTAAGAGCTTCTAAACAGAAGTTGAGCAAATTGTAGAAAATTCAGATATGTTCAGCATGTCTTCCTTTATCACACTCCATCACTTTTTCTTCCTCTTTTTGTGCTTCCTTCTCTCTTTGGCACCCGTAGTTTTTCTTCTTCTTTTGTAATCGGCTGTATGTGTCACGTCATCCTCCATCTCTCTCTTTGGAACTCTCAATTTATCTCTGTATGAAAAACCTGAGGTCACGGAGACAAAAAGCAGGAACAATCGGTGTGTTGCTTCTAAAAAATAAAAAAAAACCTGATCACCCTTAAAAGGCCCAAATTATTCAACTGAAGCAGTGGGCAGCCAGGAACACAGCACCCCGGGAGCAGTGTGTGGGGATGGACCTTTGTTCAAGGGTACCTCAGTGGTGCCACTAGCAGTCCTGCGCTTTGAACCCATGATCTTCTGATTGCAGGGGCAACTCCCTAAACACTAGGCCACCAATATGGGAACATACATTTTCCTAATAGTACAAATGCGGTATATTGATACTAAGCCTGTGTTGAATTCATTGATTTTGTGATGTCACAAAAGGTGCAACACAACAACGGTTTTGTTCAGGAGAGTTGTCTTGAGTCTGGTGCGTTTCACCTCTTAAAGTGGCCAATAACTGCCTACTATTATAGAAAAAAGAAAATAGCCAAAGGAAAGGGGAAGCCAAATGGAACAGCAGTGGCGAAATCCTGACTGTTGTGGTCAGCTATAACTTTCACAGCATTTATCAAGACGCTTTTATCCAGAGCGACTTCCATTCCCTAACTACAGGGGGCAGTCTCCCTGAAGCAACTTGGGGTTAAGGGTCTTGC
>JBBPCY010000082.1:9233020-9251231 GCA_037974405.1 Brachyalestes nurse
TCTCTCTCTCTCTCTCTCTCTCTCTCTCTCTCTCTCTCTCTCTCTCTCTCTCTCTCTCTCTCTCTCTCTCTGACTCTGACTCTCTCAGACCTGGATAAGTTGGATAATGAGAAGAGGGACATGAATGCAGCAGACATAGCTGGCCTGTATCACTTCTACTCCAAACATCTAGACTTTCCTGACCAGGAAGGTCTGGTTACTCTGTTTGCTCAGGTACACACACACACACACACACACACACACACACAATAGAAATATTGCCAATAGAAATATTGCCAGTAGAAATATTTCCACTTCTGCAAAGTAACAGATGATAATGATCTACTGTGTCTTTGGAACTGTGTTTATGCATTTCATTTATGGCTGTAGTGAAAATTATGTTGCTTTGCTGTCTTTGCAGCCTTAACGTCTGTGTTAAATAGGACAGAAATTGACATTTTATTAAATATAAGTATTTTTATTAAATCAGGCTCAACAAATATTTTTCAAAGTGGTTTTAATCCAGTATGAATTATAAAGTCATTTTAATTCAGTATGAATCTGCAGTGTGAAATTTTTACAGTCTGACAGTAAAGCTTGTGGTTTGGTTTTAAATCCATTATGAAGTGTGTGTAGTTTTTTTACCCTCTTGAGTGTAATAATGGTAGAGGAGTTTTAATCCAGTATGAATCAGCACTTTGTAGTTTTTTTACACTCTTGAGTGTAATAATGGTAGAGGGATTTTAATCCAGTATGAATCTGCAGTGTGTGTAGTTTCTCAGTCTGAGAGTAATAACTGTTGAGGGATTTTAATCCAGTCTGATTAAATCCAGCTTCAGTAGTGCTTCAGTCTGCTGGTTTAGTGTAAACAGATATAGTAGCAGTCCAGTGATAAGAATAAACAGGTGTATCAGTCAGGCTGGACAGCTGCCTGGTCAGGTGTAGTCAGCGCTGCCTTAAATGGACATTTCATCATGTCTGTTGTCCCAGTCCAACATTCCTTAGTTTATCTCTAGCACTCTGATTCTGGCGGGAGCTTCGGATCGCTCCGCTGCCATGCCAACTGAGCCAAATTCATGAATAGAACAGAATGTTCTAAATCTCACAGTTGCAAACAGTTTTCCCTCAGGAAAATTCTCAAGGACAACTTAAAGAAAAGTGAGGAACATTTTAAAAAGCTCTGCCTTAAACAATTAAAATCAGTTTCTTCTCTTATATTAAGCTTCTCTCTATTAGTGGGTGGTCTTATGGTTCTATGGCACAGTGATGAGTTAGCAGTCAGTCAATCACTTCCCACCACTGTTTCCTCTCACACCTCCTGCACCTCCGCCTCCCTCAGCCTGTCGCTAATTATATTGTGATGGAATGTCTTTGCCTTTTATTTGTATTTTTAACATCTGCTACTGGTTGAATTACAGCGTCTTTATTACAAAGACAACCATCATCATGTTAACATTCAATCTTTTATTGATCTTCTGAGAGTTCTTTTATTTCTTCTATTATTTTAATAATTCAGTTTTAGTTTTTATTTTATGACTGTAAATCAGGTTTATATAACTTAAAAATAATAACTTAACTTCATTTGTCTTGACTTGAAGAAGAATGGCTTGATATCCTGAGCAGAACATTGGTGGAAAGGCCTCGTGCTGTAATCCAGGACTGGAGCTTCTGCCGTAGATCAGCACAGTTCAAAGCATCCTAGCAATTTTGTAACTGATGCGAAACCGAATGCCAGCTAGTTCAGCTTGTAGTTTTCAGATGTTGCTGATGTATCTCATGTTCATCAGTCAGCCTATGCTTGATTTTTCAGATGACAGACAGGGTGTGACCTCTAATGACTCAACACTGGGAATATTCTGAACAGCACATAACATAGATTATTGGCTTGCAAACAAATCAATCTAAAGCATAAACAGAACATTTATGATTACGTAACAGCTCGACACAGTTGGAACAGAGTTAGTACGATGCTGAGGGTTAGAAGCTAAAGAAGCAAACTCCAGACACCGAGCATATCTTGGTAAATTGACTCCATTAGAGATACGGGGAAACTGTGTAAACTTGGCTACTTTCCGTAACACCCTGGATTGTATCTTCCTGGATTGTATCTCTCAAGACAGATGCAGCAGTGTCCCCTTCCTCTGATGAGTGGTGGTGATGTGTGTGACATGATAAGAATCTTGAAAGTTGAAAGTTCCAGGACAGTGGCATCAAAGCTAAGCCTGCAATTTGAGCTTTGTGGTTGTCTCTCTCTCACACACATACAGGTGAACTGCAATGGTTTTACAGTGGAGGATGAAGAGCTGTCACACCTGGGATCAGCTGTATTTCCAGAGTAAGGATATCTCAGACACACACACACATACACACATACACACACACACACACAACTTTTTGAAGACAGTGTGAGCTAGACGAGTTCCCCGTGGGTTCTGAGTTCAATCAGCTTAGAGTGTCCCACGTTCCTCTGATCAGTCCGTCTATGTCACCCTTTAGAGCAGCTGTATGAATAGAGTACAGTTTATCACAAACAGCCGTGCTTCTCAAACCACTCCTCCTGAATGCTCAGTGTTTTTGAAGAGTTCCTTAACTTTTGTCCAGGGCTTCTTATGTTGCCCACTTTTACAATATAACAGTTCTCAGTCAATATTTTCCCTTCCCTTAAACCAGTGAGAACACTATCGGGACTGAACAAGCAAAAATGTGATTTTGAGATATTAGAACATCATGTGGGAGTGTGTCTTCTTTCATCCATCTTCACCCTTTCCATTTTCTCTTTCGCTCTTTTCTCTCTGTTTTTCTCTTTTCTCTCTACCTCATCCTGCCTTTCCTCTCTCTCTGTCTCTTTTCTCTCTTCCTCGCCCCCTCTCTCCCTTTCCCTTTCACTTTTCTGTCTGTGACTCTTTCTCATTCTCTCTCTCTCTCTACCTCTTTCCTCCCCTTACTTTTTTGCCTTTGCTTTTTCATTTCTTACTCTCGCTCAGTTTTTCCCTCTCGCTCTTGCTTATCTTTTTCTTTCGATTACTCTTTCTATCTCTCAATATTTTTTTCTCTCTCTGTCTTTGTTTGTCACTGTGTTTCTTTTTTTTGGTTTCCTCTGTCTTGTTTTTCTCTCTGATTCTCTTTTTCTCTGCCTCACCATCTTTCTCTTTTTGTCTCCCTTTCCTCTCTTTCAGTGTTGCTTTGATGAATCACAGCTGCTGTCCCAATGCTATAGTCACGTACAGAGGGACCACAGCGGAGGTGCGGGCAGTGCAGGATGTCGGCCAGGGGGAGGAGGTGAGACCACAGCTGTTCAGTGAAGTCAAAGTTCAGAGTGCTTTAGCCTAGGGCTCTATATGATATCTGTACAACGGACAGGACAACCGGTCAGAATCACAAAATGTATTTTTTCCCTCACAGCAGTTTTGTAAGAAGCCAGAATAGCAGGCACAGAGGACAGTTTTATATGGAGTCTGTTTTTGGGATGAAGATTTTATAACAGGACTGGAAGTGCCGGGCCCGTGGGCTGGTAATCTTGTAGAACCGTGGTCTTTGATGATGACGGTTTTTCTGTGTGTGAGTGTGATAGAGAGTATATATATATATTTGTGTGTGTGTGTGTGTGTGTGTGAGAGAGAGAGAGAGAGAGAGAGAGAGAGAGAGAGAGAGTGAATGAGTGCGACAGCTGATAGGAACTAAATCCAAGGCTATTTAAAACATGATTTGTGATCTTGCATCACACAGATGCACACACACACACACACACACACTCACTCTTAGGTAATGTGATGCCTGTAGTAACCCAGATATGCCCCACTCTGCCCTGAGCTGTGCTGGTCATTGGCTCAGTGGGCCGCAGTAGTTACAGCAGTGGTCCCGTATCCATTACCAGCAGGAGAGAGCAGAACTTAACACAGATTTTTTATCACGTTAAACAGACTCAAGCCGACTATGCTTCTTGCATTCCTGTGGGAACACTATTTGTGAATTTTTAATTTTTTACAGCAATCGAATCTCAACAAGACTATGGAAATAACTTCTCTCTCAGATATATACACATATATAGTCGGCTTATATTGCTGATATATATTGCTGATTTGTGTGTGTAAGTCTCAGAATTCATGCCGGTGTTAATTTATTCAGCATATTTTTGTTTTCTGAAGCATTTAAACAACTCATGGTGAGAGCTAGTCAGGGTTAAGTACAGACTCCGTGTGTCTTGGGATGGTGAAATTCCACTGGGGACAGGGGAGACAGGGGGTATAAAAGTAGAGAGCCAATCCCATACACGTTACTGTATTTTAATTACTGTAAACTAAATTATTACTGTATCTTCCCTGCTTATACCAAAGAAAATGTCCATATATGAATTGCTGTACAGTCTATACAGGAGTAACATAGTTTTTTCACATTCTAGCACTGCGGGAGACAGCAGTTCAGTGTAAACTGTACAGTACGGATATGGGTTTACCTTTACATTTTTTTATGGCTAATGTGTTAAGCTGAGTATAAAATAAAATGAAAGTGTTTTGGGGGCATATTTGGGGGCATATTTATGGTTTAGGCTATAAAAATAGGCATTTATAGGCATGTTTATCACAATTAGTGGGTGCTCTTGGATCGTAAGCCCCATGAATTTCGAGGGTGTACTGTATATGTGTATATAAATATACAGAGCCTTTTGGCACATATATGTATATATTTGTGTGTGTTTCTAATTAAAAATGTACTTTCTTGTCTGTGTGTCTACCCTGTAGACTAGTATATGTCAAGGGTGTTTCTCTGCCTTTCACCCTGGGATTACTGGGGTATGCTCCAGCACCCCTGTGTCCCTGGTTAGGACAAGTGGCTCTGTAATAAACCCAACTGTGCTGTAATAAACACCAGCTGCGAAAGTTAGAAAGGTGCATTCTGTTGGTGTTTCTTCCTAACACCAGTGAGGCCAGCCACCCTTTATCATCACAGAGTCATTCTAGCCGAGAACGGACAAGGAGAAATTAACCCATTAGGTGAAGAAAAGTGAGCTAACCATCTCTTGAGTTTGAGTTTGTAATCTGCTGACCCTTCAGTAAAACGTGGAGCTTAACTAGAACTGTTTCAGAATTTCAGTAAAGTATCTGGCCAGTCAGTTTTTTGTGGTGTTATTATTTTTAAAAAAGAGAAGAAAATCAAGTCGAATAATTTTGATTAAAGACTATTTAATTCTGTTTCATCTTAATAAAAAAGTTCATGTAACTGTAACAGTTTTCATATTGCTTCCTTTTTAAATTTCTGTGCACTCTCTAGTTAATTATTCAGAGAATAATTAGAGCCACTTAGCCTTAACCGGAGTCACAAGGCATGCTGGAGCCTATTCCATCATCATTCCTATAAAAGGCTAACATTGTGGAGCCTATTATTATTATTATTATTATTATTATTATTATTATTATTATTATTATTATTGCAAACCTGTATTTCCTAATAATGTTTAATATTCATTTTTAATTTTTTTCTCTTCCCGTTAACCCGGCTAATGTTCACAGTAGTTGAATCAAAGATGGCCTGATGTTTTGATGGCTGCTATCACTCACACGTTAAATAGCCCACTTTAAATGAATCTATTGAATGTGTTTGTGTGTGTGTAGATCTTCACCAGCTATATAGACCTGCTCTACCCAACAGAAGACAGGATTGAGCGGCTCAGAGACTCCTACTACTTCAGCTGTGACTGCAGAGAGTGCAAAACCAAGTCCAAGGTGTGTGTGTGCATGCAGGACGTAACTAAGAAGCTTAGACCCACTGAGTTTTAAATGAAAGGCGTACTGACCAGAGTACTTTGCTGGTACACCTATACTGTAGCTCTTTGTAACTGTAGATCTTTTTAGAAACACATTAGTCATCATCCAGGTTTTCATCAGTGGTCAGTTTTTGACCACTGGACCAGGAGTGGATGGATATTGGGTATTTTTAGTTGGCGAACAGTTTTCAACCCAGCACTGATAAAAAAAAAAAGGTGTGAGAAACATCCAGTGAGGTTGCTGTGTCTGAATCACTCATACCAGCAACACACACACACACACACACGCGCACACACACTGCCCTGCCAAAGTTACTGCTGTGCTGAGGATGTTTCACCATGCACATAATTTCTGGTCAGAGATCTTAAGGTGGTGCATTTCTACTGATGGTCAGAGCCGGATGGATTATGCAATAACAGGGTTACAGTGCACAGATAAAGTGGCCAGTGAGAAAGTGTACAAGGTAGACACATTTTTAAAACGGATGACTCAGTGTATCAGTACAGTTACATGAATCCCCTGAATGGCCATAAATCATTCAGTAACTGCTATAAATGCTCTACCATTAATTATTTAGTATCTGCTGTTAATTATTTTATACAAAGAATTATTCAGTAGTGTTACAGTAGTGTGTGTGTGTGTGTGTGTGTGTGTGTGTTATAGGACAAGGCTAAGATGAAGTTGAGAAAGCTGAGTGAGGGACCCCGCCCAGAGGAGATCAGGGAAACGGTTCACTACGCCCGTGTCACCATCGATGACTTCCGCCGAGCCAAACATGAGAAAAATATCCTTTTTGTGACACCACTCTTACTTTGCTCCCATACAGAACACACACACTTTATGTCTGGAGAATAAAAGCCTTTTAAAGTTTTTTTTAAACTTTAGGACATTTTAAACCTAACCTTACCAAGTCTGTGGTTTACAGTCATGAATGGAACCAGACATTGGAAGTGTTCAAGGCTTATTACACTACATGATTATGAATATACTGCCTCATGCCTGGTTAAGATCTTGGGCCAGAATGTATTGTTTTACTTGTTCATGGCACTGTTGACACACATAAATATACAAAAATATTTCATGTAAAAACTCAAGACACAAGAAGTCCAACATCAGACTATTTGGAATGAACAAATGAATTCAAATAGAACATCCGAAGATCTCAGATTTATAATCTCAGTTATCTCCGCATTCAGACTGGGGTTAAATAGTATGCTATGCTATGAAATACAGTTTCTCATTGCTGCATTTTATGAATCGATTTCATGAGTTCTTTAGATGGATACAATGAGATCCTGGACCTTGACATCCTGCACCTTGAGTGGTCAACAATATAATCACTAACAGAATTTATCAAGAAGTGAACAAAATTTACAGTAAAAGCAGTTCACTGAAATAATAAAACTTCAGGCTATATGTTGTCAGAAAAGCTCATGTTTACAAGCACAGGGTAAAAAGGCCTCAGGCTGAAGGACCCAGTTAGAGAAGTTTAAAGGTGACATAGTATAGCTCTTTTTGAACAAGTTATAATAGGTCTATGAGCTACATGTTCATGAAGTTCTGTGCACAAAATCACTCTCACATAAAGAGATCTCACCAGCTCTATTGCAGTTTCAGTCTTATGCGTGCTCGTAAAACCAGCAGACAAAAATGGCGGATCTTCAACTAATCTAGTGGGCGGGACTCGACAAGTGAGGGGCGGTTCTATGCAAATTTACTCCTGACATCAGAATAAGGGAGTCGTCCAAACGGCTCATAGAAGCATATGATTCCTGACACCAAAATCTTTCAGTTGACTCACAGAAAGAGTGTTTATAGGAGCAGTAGAGACCCACATAGAATAACAAAAGGAGAGTTTCCACTCTTCTTAGAAGGCTTTTTTTCATGAGATTTTGTTTTTTTTGTGGGAATTTGTGCCCATTCATTCTGTAGAGCGTTTAAGAGGTCAGACACTAATGTTGAATGAGAAGGTCTGGCTCGCAATTTCCGTTTCAGTTCATCCCAAAGGTGTTGGATGGGGTTGAGGTCAGGGCTCTATACAGGCCAGTCAGGTTCTTCCACACCGAACTCATCCAGCCATGTCTTTATGGAGCTTGCAGTCATGCTGGAATAGAAAAGGTTCTTCCCCAAACTGTGTCCACAAAGTTGGAAGCATGGCGTTGTCCAAAAGGTCTTGGAATGTTGAACCCGTCACTGGAAGTAAGGGGCCTAGCCTAAACCCTGAAAAACAGGTGTGTCCATATAGTGTATATTGTAACCGAAGAGGCCCAGAGCAGATCTTGTGAGATATCTGATCTCAAAAGATCTCTCGGCCGACTGAGCATTTTATTGCAATAAAAACTGTTTTTTACTGCAATTCCTCCTTTAATTGGGTTTTTCTGTTTAGCCACATCTGTTCTCTCTCCACGACACTGGCTGGTGATCTGTGGTCCACACTTGAAACAGCTTCCCTTTACTCATTACCTTGAATTCAGATTTAAGCCTGTTTGTTTAAACTCAAGCTCGCTTTCAAAACACATGCCTCCGAAACACTAATCCACTGTCCAAAAGCTACACATTTTGGCAGCTAGGTAAACGTGCAACCTAATACTCCACCATTTCTTGCATCACCAAGCCAGCTGTATTTTCTTGTTGTTCTAGTTTAGTTTCCCCCGTCCCCAAACTGCCAGTTTTAACCGTTCCTGAGAAATGACCCATCGACTGAACAGGCCATTATGTTTAACAGTAATTACTTCTTATTACTGTATGATTACTCACTGATTTGTGTCCAAAGTAAACGGGGACCTTCTGTCATAATACATGGCACAATGATTCAAAGTGCCTGACTGAATCAGCAGGGGAGAAATGTGACTCACGCCCACTACGAAGCTGCAATATTTGCCTTGTGCTTTTTATTCCTCTTGACTTGATGAGACAAATTAGTGAGAGAGGATCGTTGGAAATACTACTTGTAGTCAAAAGCTTTTCCAAGCACACAGATGCACATTTTTCACAGAACAAAAAAAAAAAAAGAAGGCATCTGTGGTGTGAGTAAAGTGTGACCGATTTTATAATGCAATGTGTGAATGCTTTTCAATGCTCCTTTTTCTGCATTTCAGGATAGCAAAGCCTGTTCATGCCCTTAGTCCTCATAAACCACGCTGATTCACTATTCTCATGTATGATTCTTCAACATATCAGTTTTGTGAAGAACAACATGAGTGACATGAGCGAATTTCTACATGGTGAAACCTGCAACATGTTTAATAGCAGCACAGAGATCAATATAAACAACTATCACAAACATATAAACAAATCTTGAACAAAGTGCCTTTATAAGGTATTCGTCCAAAACACAAAATGCAAAAAATGCAATATAAACAGCTATCACAAACACAAACAAATCTAAAAATAGCTTCAGTACCATTTAGTGAATAACTATGAACAAAATATTTGCAAGAAAGATCCACCACATGTGTCACTGCACATAAAATATCAACAGTATAAATAAGGCTCTTTTAATACAAAAAGCCATGCAGCACATCTGCAAGGTGAAGCAGGGGCCTGCCTATGGTAAACTGGAAGCCTGAAGTGAACTGGGGGTCCCACCGTCCTTTGTGCAATAGTCCAAGCATTGTGGTAAATGCTTCTAAATGACACACTTCACTAACACTAGTGATTAATATTAATGGGGCAGCTGGTGGCTTGGTGGTTAAGGAGTTGCCCCTGCGATCAGAAGGTTGTGAGTTTGAATCTCAGGACTGCTAGTGGTACCACTGAGGTACCCTTGAGCAAGATACTGTCCCCACACACTGCTCCCTGGGCACTGTGTCAGTGGCTGGCTACTGCTCCACTCGGTGAATGGGTTAAATACAGAGAAATAATTTCACACAGTTCACGACGTGGTGTGTTCACGGGCAACTTCACTTTAATACCACTAGTACTACACTTATGCACAGCTTATTAATGTTAATTGCAATGAACAAGTTTTTTTACTGTTGCCAAGCATCCCTGCACTGCCAAGCATATAATATAACAACTATGGACGACTGAATATTTCTTGTCTTCCTTCAGGAGTCCATGCTTGCTGTGTGTTTCTTTGCAGAACACCTTTACCTGTGATAAAACTGTCACTGTTATTCATGGCCTCTTGTGCTTTATTTCTTTAGTAATTACAAAACAATGTCACTACATTTGTATACGATCGGATAGAAAACCAAATGTAATAACTCAACTTCAAATGGTTAATTTTACCTTTGTGTGAATGTATCAGTACCTGGTAGGGTTGATATTTCTTGTTCATTAATTGTTGTGTAAATTCAGTCTCTCCCCTCTTGCTCCTCTCACAGAGACAGAGCCTTCAGGGACAGACCCGGCTGAAGATGTTAGTCCTGACTGGTCCAGACGTAAGCTGATGCAGGATGGAATCGAGAACCACACTATAGAGCTGCCTCGAGCAGGTGAGAAAACACCCCCACTGGTGCCATATCATTTTTGGACCGCAATTAAAGCCAAGTCTGAGAGCTGATAGGAGAAACCAGACTTAGGAAAGGCAGTTTGTCTGCCTTGGCTTATGTCTGAGTAATATTGGTTGGGGGTTTAGCTGTGTGTGTTGGATTATGGCAGCAAAATGGAAGGCAAACAGTAGTCGCATGGACTCTCCAAACTTAAAAGCTCAGTAAGGTAAACTTGGCTTCTCCACAAGAGAAAACTTTCTGCAGTGGGAGCAGGAGCTTGCCAGACATGTGCAGTAGAAGAGATAAAGGAGTGAGAGAAAAACATAAAGTAAACAGAACAGAGGATAAAGAAGGCGACAGTGAGGATAGAACAGTGCAGGTACACTTTACAGGGTTGCGACGAGGCTTTACCAAGAATAAACTATAAAACCCAGCTACAGCCAACAGTCATAATGGCATCTGTTTCATAAGTTGTTGAGGTGGGTAATTTGTTAAGACTGGACATACATAGAGAGAAGAGGTCAGAAAGTTTGGTATACTGCAGAAGATTATATATACAGTACCCCTGCAAATTTGCGGAAACCGCATATAACCTCTGCATTTTTTTTACTTTATTCTTGGCAATATAAAATTTTTAATGCATTTTAGTTCTAAATTATTAAGAAAAATATTTACACATTTTGTAACGTAAGTATTAAAGTAAATTCAGCTACATTTCCATATCAAATATAACTGTATAAATGTTTTGGTACTATCGAGAGAACACAAAGCACGTCTTGGCATGGTGAAATGTCGCTGTACTCAGAGACGGGAGGTTTGAAGGAAGCCAATCCGATAGTGTTATTCATTTCTCCTTGCTGATGATTGGCTGCTGCCCTGTGATGTATCTCTGGCAGATGAAGTCTGGCATTCCTGCATCAGAACTATCTCGAGTGTTTCTCTGAGTGTTGTCGTGTTTTTCGTTTTTATTACTGTAAATTAAATTAATTGATTACTGTATTTACCTGCTTATACCAAAGAAAACGTGCTTGCATGAATTACAGTGCAGTCTATACAGGGGTAACATCGGTATTTCACATTCTAGCACTGCAGTTCAGTATACACTGTACAGCACATATATGGGTTTACCTTTACATTTTATGTACACAATATAGTAAGTTTAAAATGAAATTAAAGTAATTAGAAATTAAAGTTGGGAGCATATTTGGGGCACATTTCGGGTTTACACTATAAAAATAGGCATTTTTTTTTTACCACATCACAAAATCACAAATGAGGAGTCAGTTCTTGAAGTTGATGTGCTGGAAGCAGGAAAAATGAGCAAGGCCCTGAGGGACTTTGACCAAATTGGGATTGGTAGATGACTGGAACAGAGCATCTCCACGGCAGATTTTATGGGGTGTTCCTGGTCTGTAGTGATTAGTGAACTGGTGACAGGGTCATGGGTGCAGAAGGCTCAGTGATTCACGTGGGAAGCGAAGGCTAGCCCGTCTTCAGAAGAGCTGTTGTAGCACAAATTGCTCAAAAGTTCACAGTGCATTGCAATGTGCCTGTATAGCCATTGACCAGGCAGAGTGCCCATGCTAACCCTTGTCCACTACCGAAGGCACTAAACTATGGAGCAGTTTACCTCATGTTGAACAAGAGGGACCTACATAATATTAGCCAAGTGGTTTTAATGTTATGGTTGATTAGTAATTCTGAGGAATGTATCATATCAGTTTCAGTCACTACAAAAGAAAGTTTTTTTTTTAAATCTATATTGCATTATAGCTATGATTGGACAAAAAAGAAAATATTTCTGAATCTGTAAGTGGGGGGTTCACATGCTACATGCAAATAATGTTTTTTTCATCACTAACATCAGGAGAGAGCAGCAGTGGCTGTTTCCTGTTAATTTGCTGCTCTTTGATTTATCCATGCGTCTCCTGTCCACTATATATTTTGATGAAGTACTGATATTATTGATGATACTTCATACTGCTGTTTTGTGGTAGTAAAATGCTTGCAATAACTAGAAATACTGTTTATCAAAAGAGCTTTTAATGGAACATGCCATTTTGAGCAACAGAGCACCAGCTGGGCTCCATTCTGCACTACTACAGATGGTTTGAAGCATCAGATTAGGAAATTGTGATAACACTGTTTAAAGATTTATATGAATAATTTATTTTGTTCCTTTATATATGCTGCCCATCAAATGTTTGGAGACCCCTAATCTCAGACTTCCGCCTATCTTCAGTGAGTCTGATGTGTTTTGTTGCATGGCCAAGAACCACTTACTTAGATTGACGTGCAAAATAACAGACTACAAGCCACTGTTTAACAGGCCACATAGGAGAAGAAGAATCCCAAACAGTGCTGCAAGAAAAACATACCCATGTTGAACAAATTGGTATATGTCAGCAAGCATGTCAGTATCTCTGTTAATGAGCCTGAGGTTTGGGTACACTTAGCTTTTCAAAATGTTTTTGATAGATAAGAATGCTTTTGGAAACGAAACATACCCAAAGCAAACTGTTAACAGCTGTAAAACATTAAACTGACATTGAAAGCAACCTTTTTTATCTTGTTAGTTTGTATCATTGGTCATTTTATCCCCAGTTTGTCATACAGTACCATACAGTAAAAGACGAAATTCAGATTTTACTAAATTGACTTTTGCTCTTCCTCCCAACACACCACCAATCATCAAGTAAAAATACTCAGCTAGTGCGGAGACCCCTTCTTGACACCAGCTGAACAGTAAAAGTAAACTAGAGAGAAAATTTCTGAAAAAAAATGTAGATTGGCCTGCCACGAATGCCACAGATGACATGGTGTTCCTAATAAAGTGACCGGTCTGCACCATATGAAGCTTTGCGGATGTATGGTGAAGTGTTAATGAACAGAACTCCATTCATTTGAATGTGGCCAAAAATGTAATGGAAGTGTACTGAGGAAAAAGGGATGCAATAAAACAAATCAAAAGACGAGTGCAGGGCTTTGACGAGGGGCTGGATATGTGTGGGGACGTGGCCTGAGGTTTCATGTGAAGTTTCACATCGTTTGGACACTGTATGGAGGCTAAGTTTAGTCTCCTGAAACTGCGCCGACCGTGTGTCATGGCAGTTGGCCTGAGGTATCACATGAAGTTTGGTGGATTTGAAAGGTGAACCCCATTCATTGTCTATGGCATTTTTGCCATCTTAGTTGGCGAATAGCATCGCCACTGTAATTTAAAACGGCAACAAAAGTAATACCACATCTTGTGCTGCTGAGCTGAACTTTTTGATATATAGGTTGCCTGGGTGCAGGCTACGGATCAAGCCGCATTAAGTGCAAAGAACGAATAAAAAGGTAAAGTAAAGAATGTTGTGGGTCTGCCATTTCAAAGGGCAAGGGCATTTTTGAATGAATTACATTGTAAACTGCTTGTGTATAGTTTGACCAGTATTTGGATTTTAGTACGTTGGGCTCAAATGGCATTTTACAGGCTTTGAGTACTTTTATGTTTATTATTATGTAGGAATGCACCGATGAGATATTTATGAAAAGTAAAAATTGTGACTAATTTTTTTCTTTTTAAGCTTGAAAGTAAACGTTTTTTCCGCTGATACAGAAATGATCCTGATATCGTTGTGCACTCCTATATGAAGCCATAAAAAATACATTCATTTGTTTTAGATTGCAAACATGTAATTAATCCAAATATTCCAGGTATAATAAATAGTTTTACACATTTATACATCCTTTTTTTATGAAGGACATCCCAAAGAGAGATTTGCTATAACATTTTGTCATATAGGAAAACAGATTCTTTCTTCTTACAGAAGGAAACTCAAGACATAAATCATGTCTTGAAAACTCAAGAAATAACATCTTTCTTTCGAAGCATCTTCACCTTAAGCAGTCAAACCTACAGCAAAATAAAGAATGGGCATTTGGTCATTTCTCTTTAAAATGTGGGAAGGGTGGCATGAGTTTGACATGAATTTCAAAGCTGACCATCACATTCATCATTAAGTACTTGCTATTTTCCTTCTACTTTAGTGTTTTTTATTGTTTGATAAAATGTTTAAAACAGTGGTAAACAAGCCTCTAACTGAAAACTAAACTAGAGCCCTGGTCGGGTCCAAAGGGTTAAACCAAATTTGAAACTTTTAAATACTAAAAAAGGAGGTGAATACCAAAATAACGAGCATGTGTTCAAACGATTTGGGGCTCTGATAATTGGTGATTGTCAGTGAGCCCTTGATTTTTCTCACAATAGTGCGCAGGAGGAAAAGTCCCCAGTCTGGAACAGTCTGTACTTGTGGTGCCCTGATTGCTGAACGGCAGACGAATCAGACGCAGCCCTTCCACCCTGACTTCAGGCTCCAGTTAGTTCTGCTCTAACGGGGTCATACGCTGCCTTTTTATTGAGTAAGCAATTGAATTCCTAATTCATCTAGTGCACCAAATCCAGCACTATTGCACCCCTGAGCTCAGTGTAGATGACAATTCACGCCGTCTCTAACTCTGTAATTTTGCTCCTCCAGGGAGATTACTTGCCCAGGAGGTCAATTTGCAGCCTGACCAAAAGAGACGGGTGAAGCTCATCAAATGAGCACTTTCAGCTGACCACTCTCGCCCCTGCTCCGCTATACATACGAAATTAGACCACAGCCTCTTCCTTTCACTGGACATGAGCGGCGTTGATTATGCAATCAGCCCGCGCTCAGACGAGTCCTCTGCCGTCGAGGAATCCAGTCTAGGAGGAAGAGGCTGATCCCTTTCTCCTTTTTTTCCACATCTTTATTTTCCTCCTTTTTTCCCTCCCTCTTACGCTTCCTCCCTCTCTTTCGCTGTTTCTTAAAAAAGAAGGAGACGGCAGCCCCCGTCTTCAGACGAGTACCCTTTGAGGCCGGCGTTGCTAGGCAACTGAATGCTAAATTTTGGAAGTGTGTGTACGTCGGGAGCCATGTAGGCACAGAGAGAGAGAGAGAGAGAGAGAGAGAGAGAGGGGCCGCAGAGAAATAAATAAATAACGAGAATAAAAGGGAAGGTGCTATTTTTAGACGTGTCAATAACGACCGCTCAGTGGGATTTTTTTTTTGCATTCCTTTGTTTGCGTTGGCCGTCGAGAAAAGACATTTTTGTTGGAATCGATCGTTTTTTCCATTCGGGATATTTTAGCATGCATTTGGGGACTTTAGTGAGAACGGGAAGCTGGCAGAACGGATCATAAAAATGTCCTTTCTGCCGTTGTCATGAGAGCAGTTCATCACTCGTGTCAAATAATATTAAACGAATTGGCTGATGCTCATAAACAGGGGGTGGTCTTTCAGGCTCTGGGAATTTGGCCCCATCACGATGCTGCCACAGTCAGATATTCTTTTTACCAGGGATGAGTGAGTGAGTGGGGGATGTACCTGATATATTTAACCAGAGAAATTTGATGATTCTTTTTAACCTGATGCCACCTTTAATCTCGTAGAGAGAGTGAGAGAGCGGGAGACAGATAAAGCTCTCACTGTGTGATTGCGTGATAACGTGGGTGAGGTGCAACCGAGTGCACTTGCGATTCCCCCAGTCTTGTGTCGAAGACATTGTTAACATGAAAATTGGCTAAAATTGGAGCACGGATGTTATTGAATCTTTAATCAGAATTGAAAATCTTACTGACGGGGTGAACAGTATCACAATGTTTATTATTCTCCTGATAAATTATGGCATTATGTGTTTTTTTGATTGTGGATATCATCAGTACTTGAATTAAATAAAACTGACCCACTTTATGTTCAATTGCAAAGATCGTAATTAGCCTTGTTTTATTAGATTTAGTGCAGTACAGTGTGTGAAAAGAATACAAATTCTTGCATTCATAGTTTTTGATTGTATGTTTCAAATGTAGGTCAGCTGGTTTTTATTGTGAAACCTCATTAATTAAACACCTTGGTGTATATCAATAAATATATTAAAGTATCGTGGTGTGTCATTTAACAAACCATTGTCATTTCTGATTTAAGTCAGGAAACGCTCCAGCCCAAGCGAACACTTCAAAAAAAAGAAAAAAAGTTGTGTTATTGAGTTATTCTGGCCATATGTTTGGGGTCATCGTCATGTTAAAATGTCCATCTTCTCTCCTTTCTTGGCTTATAAGATGAAATAATCGTCAAAGATCCTCTGATGAATTGCTCATGTAATACTTCCTTAAATGCTATGTAGTATTCTGAAAAGTAGCCCCATGATGCTCCCACCTTCGTACTTCGTGTTCATTGTGGGAATGGTGTTATTGCAATCATATCATTCTTCTTTCTCCGGACATTACAAGCTGAATTGTCTTTTCTCAAACCTTTTTTATCATTAGTTTGAGAGAAATCTTTGGTTGCACACTTGTCATGGCTTTCAAACAGCATATTATTGAAATAGTTGCAGGAATGCATAAGGTTTTTGCTATGTTTTTATTTTCAAGTGTTTTTTAATAGTACTGTCTATGAGAACTGTAGGATGCACCGTCACATTCACTATGATTGCTAGTTGTTGAAATATAAAAGGCCCAGTTTGCATTTGCATGAGAACATTTTTTAACTTTTGTGCTTTCCGGCATTACTTCATTTATTTTTTAGCCTTCACATAAATGTGTATTTTAATATAAGGCCTGAATACCTTTTCATTTTTTTTAAATGTCTTTTTTTATGCATAGATCTGTTCACTTTAAAGATCTTTTTTGTGACTTTGAAATACTATAAACAGCTTGAACAGAGTGTAGTGATTTCTCTCTTTGTGTGTGTACAAGTTTATATATATCTAGTGAAGCTTGAATTTGACTGTGAGTAACAAGTGCTATAAAGCTCTGTGCTTATGTGTTGCGGTAAGTGTCAATTACTTTCACTGACCTATTATATCTTAATCTATTTATCAGTCTTCAACGTTTATTTGCAATCAGTTTAAAAAATTGTTGATTTATCCGTCTCAGCTGTGATACATAATTGTCTGAGAGGTTTAGATGCAGAGATTTTTATCTTGCGGATGCTATTTTAGGACAAGGACCCCTCTTTCCTACTGGTGCTATTAAATCAGTTCACAATATGCATAAATACTGCAGAAATTATGTAACTATGTAAATTTATAGAACTTCACAAATCAGCTGGGCAAAGTTGGTGCATTCCACTCGGAACAGTTTGTGCCTGAATATGAGAGCGTGCAGAGCAGATCTTTCCATGGTTAACACAACCTTGGTTTGACTGATACTAAGACATACCTCATTCTAATGCAGTACATAATTCCACTTGCCTGGTAGTGGCGATTTGTGAGTGTGTGTGTAGCTGTGTGTGTATGTGTGTGTGTTTTATTTGAGTGTTTATGCTGTATTTTGAAGTGTGATTTGACAGATTGCTTCCATGGCACTAGAAGAGAAATTGCTGTCTTTGACCAGGTCCTTCCTCGTGTAGTGGGATTTTTCTGACCTCTTTTCGTGCTCACTTGTTGTCTAGTGCTGTCAGTCAGAAGACATGTTTACTACTAGAACCAGCGGTGAAGCAACCTTTCTCCCCTGAGGAATAAGACTCAATATGCCTGCTCCAGGGGTGCACAGGGAATTGTGATCCAGAATTGTTCATGTTCAGACCTGGACGCTTATATCTGTAGTTACGAATTAATTCAGGGCAGATATTTTAGCACAATAGTCAAAAGTCACCTAAAATTTCTGCTTTTCTGAAGACCTATATATATATATATATTAGGGCAGGCCTATTAAACTGGCGGCCCGCGGGCCGGATCCGGCCCTTTTGAATTTTTTATGGCCCGCAAGACTGCCCGTAAATCAATGTGTGATTCATGAGATATAATAATATTTGGATTTTGGGTTTTGGATCATGATTGGCTCGTAGTCCCACGTAGGAATGGGAATCCCACTGTTTCAATTCCTTGAAATTGTTTGCCATTTTTGCAAACGATTCCCCTGCCGATTCCAGTCGCCTCGAATGACGTCACAACGTTGCGTAGCGTCATTTTCCCAGCAGGAAACATGGTGCCTAACCGGCACAAACGCTCAAAAGTTTGGTTATACTT
>JBBPCY010000082.1:9264547-9277549 GCA_037974405.1 Brachyalestes nurse
TCAAAACAAGATCAAGAAGACTTTTTAGACTAGAAATAAGATTCCAAGTCTTGGTTAGATCAGGAGTTTTTGCAGTGAGGTAGCCCCTTACCTCCAGTGAAAGACTTCAACATACCAAGACATTCTGGACAACACCATGCTTCTAACTTTGTGGACAGTGCACAAAGCAAGGTCCATAAAGACATGGATGAGTTTGGGATGAACCAGAACTGGTGTATGACCACAGAAACTCAATGCAACGTTATTAAAGTCCCTGTGGGAGTAATGGTCAGGTGTCCCTGTACATTTGTCCATATAGTGTATGCTCACTAGCCAGTTTGAATGGAAACTCCTGCTGTGTGTATCCATGTTGCAGACTTTACAGTTAGATACTGTAGCATGTCTGTGTGCATAATTATTTTAGTCATTCTCTAGACCAGGGGTTGTCATACCCTAGTCCTGGTGACCTCATGCACATTTGTTTTTTTCCCTACTCGTCATACCTGATCAGTCAATGAGGAGCTAATTAGCTAATGAGCTGGATCAAGTGTGCTAAATGAGATACAAAATGTACATAGTGTGGGGGCACCAGGACTGGGATTGGGAACTTGCCAGAGACTATATGATAACAGTAGTCTCCTGCAGCTGAAATCCAGGCCAAGTTCTGTAGAAGACAGAATGGAGAATGCCAGTGAATGGATGCACAAGGTGGGTGATTCTAGTAAAGTGGCCAGTGAGTGGAAATACAAGATAGATGTTTCTAACAAAGTGGCCAGTGAATGGAGGTACAAGGTAAATGTTTCTAATAAAGTGGCCATTGAATGGATGTACAGGGTGGGTGTTTCTATTAAAGTGGCCAGTGAGTGAAAATACAAGGTAGATGTTTCTAATAAAGTGGCCAGCGAGTAGATCTCACCCGTCGATTAGTGATGGCAAAAAATGACCATTTAAATGATAAAATCAAATGGAACAAGTGATTCAGAAAATCTTATGCTTCATAGTGATATCTAGTGCAGGAATACCGTTGCAATTCAAACTGTTCAGTACATGTTAATTAGAAACCTGCACACTCGTTTAATGATGACTTTTAGAATTCTCTGACCACGTGTGTCTTTGGTTAATATTACTTATAAGAACATGTTCATTCGACATATATTAGTACATCTTGCCGTTTTTAACAAGGAGAGCTTGCTTGTTCAACGTCTACATCTTTTTTACTTCATTTTATACTTCATTACATGAATATGTAAGTGTGTTGTTTAATAAAGTGTATGTGTATTTTGTATTGGTTGGTGGGATGGTTTTGTAGAGATTTGTGGGAATGTACTGAGTGGGAAATCATATGTCATCAGGTTTAGTTTTATTTCTTTTCCATATGTGACGAACAAGTGGAACGTTTCAGAACAGCTGGTGATGTAATGAAACGCTGTTTGGGAACAGTCACCTGATTTCTCCCTTTTTACAGTTTTTCGGAACAGAAGTATTATTCCAGTTTTGGAATGTTTTTGAACGTGTTTCAAATTTGACGTCATTATCACAGGTGTTAACCTTTTCTCAGCCACTCTGATTGGAATCCTGAATCTCTTAGCACTTTTGTAAGAAGGCCTTCTGTTTGACTGGCAGGTGTGTTCATTACTAAGGGAGATGTAGGTGTGGGGACCATCGTGGGCTCAGCTGTCTTCAACGTCCTGGTCATTATTGGAGTGTGTGGCATCTTCGCTGGCCAGGTACCTCTCTTTGTTTTCTGTTCCGTAGTGGCTATTCTGGTATACATTCAGACATCTGAACTGTATATTACTTATAAAGGAAAGGCTGTTAAAAGTATGATGGACTAGTATCACTACTACACTGCAGTAATGGTGTTTAGAGGTCTTTGTTCTGAAGCTTACAATGAGACAAATGTGTGAAAAATAGATCTAAAAAGATCTGCTTTTTTCCATCATGTTTAAAATGTTTTCAATACTTTAATTAAAATAGAAACATAGCAAAAGAGAGGTGCTCACCTTTAAGCAATTACAGCGCTGAAGCAGTAGGGATGGAAATTTATTTACATCATTGTCCTGTCAATTCTGCTCATCAATCTGACACTTATTGGTTCCCTTATCAATTCCTGATTTATCGTTTGTGTTAAAAAAATATATACCAAACACAGGTTTCCAGAATCAATGGAGCTGTTTTATTACCTCTAAACTCAGAATGTCTGGCTAAAAACATGTTAAAATGACAGCGCTCCTACTTTTTTAAGGATGTGAAGTATAATAAACTATATAATATAAAATGTAGTAAATATAAAATATAAATAAAATAAACAATTCTTATTTAGGAAAATAGGTATGTATACCTAGTAACATTTGAATAAATTACAGTACTATTTGCAAAAGGGAATAAGCTTGAATTCTTCTGTAGAAAAATAAGCATGAGAGAATATTTGTACAGCATTTGTTCTCGTTTAGGTTTTTTTAGTCAAAGACTGACTGGGTGGCATGAATTTTATTATACTATTGTTTTTTTTATCCTCTGTAGTGGACGTGGAGGGGAACTCATCCAAAGAGTGTCAAACTCACAACATTTCTGGAGTTTCAGCCCAAATTGCATTGAAAAATGTTTCAGCATTAATGCTGGTGTTTCCACGCTTGCTTGAAATGATTTTACAGATATTGCAAGTAGCATAATTTCCGCATTTCTTCGTGAAATTTCGCACCACCTCTTCCTCCCCTGCCTTGATTCCCTCTTATAGAAAGTTTCCAGACTCAGAATTTGACGTTATTACACATGAGCTGTTTGCATTGTGCAACAGAAAAGCGTGCCAGCATCAATAAAAGAAATCAGAAACCTCTAAGGCATATCCAATTGATTCCAATGAATCAGGCAATTTGGAACCTCGATTATTATCCCTAGGACATGTGGCATACCTGTTTCAGGAGATGGTATAGAAAGTTGTTTGTTGGATGTTCACACCTGTGAACAGATGTTTGTGGTCAGTAATGTGCATGTCTCTGTCTCTTGCTTACAGACTGTGGCTCTTACCTGGTGGTCTCTGTTCAGAGACTCTATTTACTACATCCTGTCCGTCCTGGCCTTAATATTGGTGAGTATATGTGTGTGTGAGAAATGCTCTTGAGATCAAACTTATCATTGGCACTGACATTCGAATGCTATATTGTTCTCTGAGTGAGAGCCCTTGGCTAAATAAAATATGAAATAAACCTGATGAGAGCAATAAAGCATTTCCATGCAAGCCATTACCAGAACTCTGACTTATCTCTTCAATAATAATAACGCATTTCATTTTAACAGCTTTTCATGCTACAGCAAGGTCACCGTTATTAGTTCTGTGCCTTCATTTATTTCCCACTCTTGCAGGTCATCTATGATGAGAGGGTTGTGTGGTAAGTCTAATTACAGCCATTCATTACACTCAGACACGAATGAGCGCATCAAACATGCTCTCATATCAGCTGATTACCTCTGTGCTTTTGCTCAGACAGAAGGGGCCTCGCAATGAAATTAGTCGGAATCAAAGGCGTATTAAAAGTGAAGAACTATCAGACAGCTAACATTTCATTTCCTGTTCTGTTCGGGGGTCTTTTGTTTTTGAAGGTACATTCCTCAGTAAGTTGTGTGAGTGAAGAACTCCTGTCTCTGTAGTGTAGTGTGCCTGTTGTGGGTTTTCAAGAATATTCACAGGGTTTGTAACACAACTAGAATTGGAAAGTGCCTCATAGAGCATTAAATACCCCCTCAGTATGTAAACAATATGAAAGTATTGTTTAAATATTAAAATATTCTTATTCTCCTCTTATTCAGTATGGTCCACACTGCCTTCCAAACAGTTGAACTGGGTTCGATTTCCGGTCATTTGGTTCGAGGCAGCTGGTGGCCTGGTAGTTAGAGCGTTGCCTCTGCAATCAGAAGGTTGTGGGTTTGAATCCCAGGACTGCTAGTGACACTAGTGAGGTACCCTTGAGTACCCTGGGCGTCTCTTGTTGGTGGCTGCCCACTGCTTCACTTGGTGAATGGGTTAAATGCAGAGAAAGAATTTCACACTGTGTGGTGTGTTCATGCGTAACTATAAGGGGCCACTTTACTTTAAACTATGGTGCTAAAACGGCCTGTTTTTAATTATTTTTGTGATATCACAAGAATCGTTTACACATATCCAGCAGTCAATTCCTATTCATGTTGAAGTTGAACTGTAACATGCCTAATAAACACAAGAGGCCAACGGTCATCCATAATGTTTCCATTAATACATCAACCCAAACAAATCGTCATCGTCTTCATTAAGATCTCGCAGACTTGTGGATGTGGTTTAGCTACAGTGAACACCTGTTGTTGTCTTAAATGTTTGCCTGTAGTGGTGAAGGTTTGGGCATTTTTGTAGCTCCCATTAAGTCATGTTTTGTCCTAAACCGTATTGATAAGTCTTTAAGGCCTTAATAAAGAAGTCACATCAGTGCAGTTTCACAAGAGCTTTAAAAATCCAGACTTATCCACACTGCACTCAGAATCCCTGCCAGCAGAATTAAACCAGATGCACAAAAAGTGAATCTCCACGGTACCTTTTTAAGAGTTAAAAAAGGATGGATTTATTAATTGTTTTGAATAAAGAAAAAGGGAGAGTCTTTAATCAGAATCAGAATCAGAATACTTTATTAATCCCCAAGGGGAAATTGCTTTTTGTTCAGTTGCACTGCTTAAGTGAGAACCTTTTTTAGTGGAATTGCCTCAGCAATCACGCTACTGTTCTTAAGCTTTCTTACTACTGTTCTGAATTATTATTCTTTTTATAACTGAATTATGGTGCCGCTTCTCCTCTGAGGCTGTTTTAGATATTGGCACAGTTCCAACTCTTGACACGTGTTATATCGCCCCCCATCCCCCACGCACACCCCCACCCAACCCAACCCGTAGAGAGAGAGACCTAGAGTGGCTCAGTGGTTTACTCTCTCATCAGTACAGCTTGTGCATTCAAATCTGTTTTTGAAGGTCAAAAGTACGCTCACATATCGGTCAAGTCTTTGGGTGCACTCCTTTTGATGGATTTCACATCTTCTAGTGGAAATGCATTCTAGTTTTGTGGGTTTTTTTAAAAACATTTTTAACCACATCATTGGTCATATTGTACTTTAAATTAAGTGACAAGTACCATGAAAATTCACATTTTGTGCATAATTTAGAACCCTATTCCATACAGGAATTAATCATACATGTTTATATACCTGCTATATATATATTCAGTCATTTAGAATAATTAATCACATGAATCTGTGATTGCCAGTGAATCACATTTTTCTAACTGGCAAAATCTGGTCATAGATTTGTTTGCGTTTAAATAGCAGTGCATATTTTTGGCCATAGGGTTGGACAAAATAAGCTCATCAGAATGTATTTATTATTTTCAATAATTCAGTCATTTTATTTTCATTGTGTGAACACAGGATTCACATAAACATGGATTATTGATCTAACTGCTCTAATGTTTTCAGGTGGGAGTCCATGCTCCTGATCTCCATGTATGGAGTTTACATTCTCATCATGAAGTGAGTAGAAATAATCATGTGCATTTTTTTTTAAGTTCATCACTCGCGAAAACATCTAGTATAAACTCTGTTAAGTGGATAAATTATGAGTGATAAATATACACTGAGTTGGCTGTTTGTTACACCTGATTTGTATCGTTGGCTATTAGAAACGAATACGATATGCACAGCTGCACTTTGTAGGTTTACAATTACTGATGGAAATTTAGACACTGTGCAGACTTACTGATCATTTTATTAGACAATATTTATTAGGTTTATTGATACTCATTGCTTGTGTAAAATAATCACACATAATTGGTTTTAACCACCCTCTAGCCTTTCATCAATGGTCAGTCTCTGACCACAGACCTGCTCCTGGCTGAATATTTTTAATTGAAAGCCATGTCAGTGCTGACCCCATGCCTGATACATTCTTGCTTTGCAGCCCACACTTAGAATGGTCCACCATTCAAGGTGATATGTGGTCAGTGGGGGTCCTATGGTAGCCACTTTCTTAGATTTATGGAGTAGAAGGGAGATTGATAAATTGTGCAGTTACAGATGGGTTATGGTCAGTAAATGTAAACCTGCACATATATGGTAGGTGATTCTAACTGGCCATTGAGTTATACCATGAAAGGTGTATTCTGAACATACTCTGGCAAATCTTGTTTGTGCAGGTTTAACAGTCAGATCGCGAGCTTTGTGGAAAGACGCATTGGGGGTCCGGGCCGCTGCTGCATAAGAGGAGAGAATGCCAGAAATGAGGAGGCTGTGGAGGATGGAGCGAACTGCAATACCTCTATGGTGCTCTTGAGAAAAGGTCTGAACATCTTACATACTTGTGGAAGGAGAGAAGAGGGTGTTAAAGCCCAAGGCTATAGAAAGTTTTACAAAAAATATAAACATCAAAGCAGGGAAAATGTCTCTCCCATCAAAGGTCTTGTATGCTCATGATCGCTACTTTTAAATCTCGGAGCTTCGAGCTGAAGTAAAGCCTGAAACTCCACCTCACATATGCACTGCTTCAGCCTCTGTGAGACAGTGAATCTCCAAGGAGCAATAATTTTGTCACCATTGTTACAAGATGTATCCATATCTTCTTCTTCAGCATTTTCCTCCTGCGTTCTCCAGTTTGAAAAAGTCTTTATTTGGACGATTTAGTAAATCCAAAAAGACCTCAGATTAGCCCACAACGTCTTAATCATTTAAGCCTTTGTTCTTTCGTAAAGGTGTGGAAAGCATGTCTTTTACCTGTTCAACAAGCATAGACCATGACTAGCATGTTCAGAACCAGATAACATATTTAATGTGAATATAGTTTTACGCAATAGAAAAGAGATAATAAAAGAAAGCACGATTACAAAACTATTACCAGACAAATATGATTGCTGTAGTGAAAAAAACCTCGCATCTCCATTTTTGTTGCCTTCATTTTTTAACATAATATGCAGTACCAGCTGCTGTTTATACTGTGTAAAAATGTCATGACAGACATGCTTTTGAACAGGGGTGGACAACTCTGGTCCTGGAGGGCCATGGTCCAGCACGTTTTGGTGATTTCTCTGCTCAGAAACACCTGATTCACAAGTTGATTGTCAGGTTTAGTGAATGTATTTGAGGAGAACTACTATCAAACTGTGCTGGACACCGGCCCTCCAGGACCGGAGTTGCCTACCCCTGCTTTAGAATGATATAAAATTATGTTCAAATTACGGCTGTTAAAAATAACGCGTTAACTATTTGCATTAATTTATTTTCTATAACGCTTTAAAATAAATTGATCGCGTGATTAATTTGAAAATTAAACGGCCCTCTGCATTGCAGTACCACACTATCGGGGGGGAGCAGTATTACGCTACGCGAGCGACCAGCATGCCAGAAGAAGAAGCCCGAGCACGAGAACTCTCTTCTACCCAGAACCGGAGAAACTCACACGTTAAACCTTACCAAGCTGTCCCATTACTTTCGACCCACGGAACTTCCGAGTGGCATAGCTCCGCGGCGCAAGTACCAATCAGCATCAAACCTAACAGATAAACAGGCCTCCAGGAGACCTTTCCAACGAGCCCTCGTTTGCCATTCTAGCCCCGGTGATCTGGAGTTATTAGCCATAAACCGTTAGAGCCGGAGAGCATTTAAAGGCGCGTCTGTCTTTAAATGCGTTCCGAGTCTAACGGTGCATTTCTCCCTGTAGCTCGTCCACGGAAAAAACCTAGCGACATGAAATTTTACAGGGACCCTCAGCTCCCCAAGACCAATCAAGCGTGACCGGTGAAGCTCTCCTCCGCGGAGAACCGGTGCTACCAGCCCCATGTGCACGGACTTTCCGAGCGGTGTAGCTCCGTGGGGCAAGCACCAACCCCTGTCAAACTTCACAGTCAGATAGGGCTCTACGTGACCTGGTTCTCTAATTTGTTAGAGAAGAAAACCCAGGATCAGAGAAAATGGAGCAGAGTGTGTACACTATCTGCTCCATTTTCTCTTATCCTGGATTTTCTAATGCATTGACGCTTGACTGGAACTAAGTTTAACCTACGATTACATATTTCCGGTTTTCGTGAAAAAGGTCCATGCTGCTGCTCAGTAAACACACGTGGTTAAATGGACAATTTCGCTTTAAGTTACCACCAGAGGGGGATTTGGACAAGACAAAGGTAATATGTGTGCTTTGCAAAAGTGAATTCAATTACCACCAGAACACTACATTATCATATCACCTCAAGGTGATTTTTACCTATTGTTATCTCACAGCTTTAAAAAAAAACAAATAAACAAAGCCTTCTTTGTAAAATTGATGACTTAGTGTGTGTATTATAAATTATGTATTGGGTTGACTTAGAATTGCGATTATTCACGTTTAATTTTTTCCCACATTTGCGATTAACTAGTTAATTTTAATTAATCGCTTTACAGCCCTAGTTAAAATAGTATCTTGTTTAATTAACTGAAATTGAAGGTTAATAATATTTTTTTCTCCTGTAATGTTACTTTTCTAGAGAAATGAGGTCTTGTTCCAACAGCAGTGATAGGAGTAGTGCAGTCATTAAAGTCAGGAATGAAAACATGGTCCAAAATAGGGGTCCTTTGGAAAATTTTGAAATAATCACATTATGAAGTAATAGTTTACAAAATATTCCTTTATTTACAGCATATTCTGCGCTCTTCAGCTCTTTAGACCAGTTTGTAATAATGTCATGATGTAACTTTTTCCTAATTTAGCGCTGACCGCTGTGTGTTTATGTTTTTGTGTCAGTCTGTTCGGATGTTTGTG
Source organism: Brachyalestes nurse (assembly GCA_037974405.1). Classification (NCBI taxonomy): domain Eukaryota; kingdom Metazoa; phylum Chordata; class Actinopteri; order Characiformes; family Alestidae; genus Brachyalestes; species Brachyalestes nurse. Next base: position 9,273,326 of record JBBPCY010000082.1, read on the forward strand.
TGTGTGTGTGCATGGAAGAGTGTGTTTGGCACTGTCAACATTCTGGCCAGCCAGTATTTTGCAATAGTCACATCCTTATCTGTGATGGTCTATGTGTGTTTGAGGAGGACAGTTTTGTAGCCCTGGCTGGTTTTATTTTTGAAGTAAGATCGCCTCTCTCTGTGCTCTGGTTTGAGATAAACAAGTCAAAGAGGATATGTTTATAGGTGCAACACTTACTAAGTGGGCAGATTTTATGTTCAAATAGGGGTAATATCTCTAAAACAGGGGTAATACACTATATGGACAAATGTATTGGGACACCCGACCATTACATCATCTGGGACTTTAATGACATTGCATTCAAATCCGTTGATTTTAATATAGTGTTGGTCCCACCTTTGCAGTTGTAACAACTTCCACTATTCTTGGAAGGCTTTCCACAAGATTTTGGAGTTTCTGTGGGAATTTGTGCCCATTCATTCTGTAGAACATCGATGAGGTCAGATACCGATGTTGGACAAGAAGGCCTGACTCGCAATCTGCGGCCCGGTCAGGTTCTTCCACACTGAACTCATCCAGCCATGTCTTTATGGAGCTTGCTTTGTGCAGTGGATCATAGTCATGCTAGAACTGAAACAGTTCTTCCCCAAACTGTGTCCACAAAGTTGGAAGCATGGTGTTGTCCAAAATGTCTTTGTATACTGAAGTATTAAGATTAAGCCCTTCACTCGAAAGTAAGGGGCCTATTCCAAACCCTGAAAAACAGGTGTGTCCCAATACTTTTGTTCATAGAGAGTTCAGTCCTTTTCGTCTCACAGTATTTTCAGTGTGGGTGTTACCTCTCTAATGTCTGAAGCACTATTTATAGCAATACTCCTTTTATCTGATCTTCAGCTAGTTGTCTTTTTGCAGTATGGATAATGTCTTTGTGTTAAAAGAGTTTCAGTCTCTCTCCCTCACACAGTAGTTTTAATGTGAACCACATCTCCCTGGACTGATTTCAGATCAGCCTGGTGCAGGGCAGCAGGAGTCTCCGGTGGTGATGGTGGATGAGCTACTGATCCTCAGGCCACACCAGCTCTCCTTTCCAGAAGCTGGACTGCGCATCATGATCACGCCGCACTTTTCACCCCGCACCCGTCTCAGCATGGCCAGCCGCGTGCTCATTAGTGAGGTGGGTGGGCACCACACACTCATTACAGAACAAGGGTGTAAATCTCTTATTAGATTAGAATTCTTTAAGACACCATGTCTTTATCCATTCCCAGTGGTTTCCTGACGTACAGAGTTTATTTCTATTGCTTATTAAAGAATAAACAGTAAGCCGGATGCAGTTAATGAAGGCCTTCTGGAGAGCAAATTAAAGTGACCTTGAACCTGAACCTTGAATTTGAATGGTAGGGTGTGGAGGTTTGCCCAGACTGAAACCCCACCTGTACCCAAACCCCACCTGTACCCTCAGTTTTGAGAACCGACCCGCCTAAATCACACAGCTACATTAATAACCCGATCCCTTTGTAGACCTGCATGCATACACAGAAATGACTTATTGCCACTGTGGTTTGCAAAATATTAATTTGTTACTAAGAATCGTTGTTACTTGGGTGACAGGAATGTCCTGCTGGGACACACTCATATCTTACACACACAGTAATACACACCCAGTGCTAATTGTCAGTGTATTTTTGTGGAAATGCTGAGCAAAAATCACAAGGAAAATGAATCAAATTATGAATCCAAACGTGATAACCAGCTTGTAAGTGAAGTACAATTACAATAACTGATACATTTTTTTAGCATGCAGATTGTCATTATTTAGCAATATTAGGATTTTAATGAAAAGGTTGTCTCGTGCCATGTCTAATCTTGACCAAAAAGTAGCATGATCTATTAAATATTATTACAATTCAATATAATTTATTCTGAGATCAGGGATTTTTTACACCACCGGTACTCAGCCCGCACTGTTGAACTTGTCAGTGTACATGTTGAGTACAAGATCACTGCATCTGTTTTGTTCCTTTGCAGTGTATTACTGTTGTAGAGTCAGAAATAAAATGCCCCTGCACCATAACTAGTCTGTTTATTTCATGTCTCTTTGTTTTCCAGAGACAGAGACTGATCAGGGAGTCAGGGCAAGGGGGCAGTCCTGTGAAGTCATTCGGCTCCGGAGGGATCGAGAACGGAGGGAGTGTGGACAGACCCCTGGAAGATGGAGGGAGGATAGAGAGAGATGGAGGAGTGAAAGCAGCAGACAACCCTCAGCCTGAGGAAGAAGATGATGGAGATGAAGTCTTCAGACCCCTCCATGTGCCAGGTTAGCATAAACCTCAAACCACTTATAATGGCACTGTTTGGCACTTATACATTTTCTTTATAAGTATTAATGATTGATGACTGTGGAGGATACTTAAGTGTTTACGTTGTATAATCACACTCCAACCTGAAAGTTCATTTCCTTCCATTCCCAATAGATGGGATTACATCACAATCTAATTCACTGATTAGGCCGTGCATCACTGTATGTATCATATATGAACAAAAGTATTGGGACACCTGGCCATTACACTAAAATTACATTTAATGACATTGCATTCAAATACATAAACTTAAATATGGAGCTGGTCCCCCCTTTGCTGCTATAACAGCTTCCACTCTTCAGGGAAGGCTTTCCAAAACATTTTGGAGTGTTTCTGTGTGAATTTGTGCCTGGCCTGGTTTGGCTTGCAATCTCCGTTCCAGTTCATCCCAAAGGTGTTGGATGGGGTTGAGGTCAGGGCTCTGTGCAGGCCAGTCAAGTTCTTCCACACTAAACTCATCCAGCCATGTCTTTATGGAGCTTGCTTTGTGCACTGGGACACAGTCATGCTGGAATAGAAAAGGTTCTTCTCCAAACTGTGGACTCCAAAGCATGGCCAAAATTGTGCATTGCCTAGGTATGCTGAAGCATTAAGATTGCCCTTCACTGGAAGTAAGGGGCCTATACAGGTGTGTCCCAATACTTTAGTCCATATTGCGTAACGGACAAAGCAAAATCAGTGGTACCACCTTTAAAAACATCTTTCAAAAACAATGAATACAGTGATTCTTATTTAACAATTTACACTCTGAACTACACTAAATGAGGTTGTGCTTTTTTTGTTCTTTATTTGCTAATGATATCCACAATATGCTTGAAATAGCATATTGTGAAATAATGTGATGTCATTTATCACAATAATGATAAACTGAAGTCCTGAAGAACGTTCTCCAAAATATAACCTGGAAAGTATAACCTCTAAAGTCATTGCAAAGAAGTAAAAAAGGTTTTTGTTTTAGTCTTTGAGAAACTTTGTGTCATTCATATAAACTGTGATGAATCTCCCTGTGTTTATCAGAGCCACAGTATGGTAATATTGTAGAAGCCAAAGCTCTGAGGCTAAATACTAAGGTCAGATGATTTTCTCCCATTCAGCAGACCTGGCGCATTGAGCATGCGGTTATTTATTTGACCACACAATAAATAATCTGAACTATGACACATTCAACTTTTGTCCCTCCTGAAAGATTTCCACTGAAAGCGCTATCACACTGCGGCTGTGATTCTTGGCCCTGAATACAAATGATGCACATCCAAACGTGCAAACGGACCTCCTGTTCAGCAGTAGATACATTTGAAGGTCTAAATGCATTAAAGACTCTCTCGGTCTTGCTAGCACTGCGTATTCACCCCAATATTCAAGTTGCTCTTTTCCATATTTTGTGAAAAGTTCCCTTGCCTTAATAACATCATCAGCTGTCAGTTTGGTCTAGTTTCCTAAGAGTCTTTTAAGTTCCTGAGCATTTCAGCCTATTCTTCCATAAATTGGGGCTGCGTTTCAGATCATCTTTGTCTATTTCATCATTTTACCTGCTTTTCCACAATGAGATCATAGAATTTTTCTGGTCAGCCTCAGTGTTCCATCATGTCTGGTAGACCACCAATACTGTCCTCAGAAAAACAGTGCTTAAAGCTTTGAAATGGGTCTGAAATGATGTTAAGAAGCCGTTACTGAGAAGAGAAGAGGAAATAGAACATTTGATGATTTACTCAGTTTCTGGTTAGTGCAGAGGCGGACAAAGTACCTAACTTCATTACTTAACTGAGAGTACAGACACCACTAGTCAAATGTTACTCCAATAGAATTGAAAGTCATACAGTCAAATTTCACTTAAGTTAAAGTACTGAAGTACTTGCTTCCAAAAATACTTAAGTATTAAAAG